>PVJH01018880.1:15152-44177 GCA_004026705.1 Nesogale talazaci
CCAAGCAGTAGGTTAAGACAAACCATGTTGTTGAAAACAAAGGAGGTCAGATCAGAGACCCAAAGTTTATCTGTAGACCATGGGACACCCCCTCACGGGGGGAGGGGGTGTCACAGGGAAGGGATAAATCAATCAGAGTGCAGTAAAGCACCAACAAAACACACAATACTCCTCTGGCCCCTAGAGGCTTCCTCACCCCCCTCTATCACAACCCTAGTCCTGTCTTTCACTTCTGGATTGACCGGAGCATGTGCACAGGTCTGAATGAGACATAAGAGCTCAGGACATACGGAATTCCAGGGACAGGAATGAGACTGGTGATACCAGAAGGGCAGAGGGAAGGTGGAGAGAGGAGGGAAGGAAGGTGGAACCGATTGAAATGAATGACACATAACGAAACACCACCCACCCATCCTGGAGGATGAACAACAGAAACCATGGGGGAAGGGAGACAGCGATCAGTGTAAGATATGGAAATAATAATTTATAATTGACCAAAGGCCCACGAGCGTGGGAGGGGGGAAAGAGAGGTGGGGCAGGGAGAGGGCTGACACCAAGGGCTCAATAGAAAATAAATGTCTGAAAAATAATAATATGTGAAATGTGCTTGATAAGAGCCTTCAATAAAATGTTCAAAAAATTGTGTGAATACAATTTTCACCAATCTTTCGAATAAAGTGGCAACCTACCCCCCAAAAAGACAAACTTGGGGTTCACGGATCCATGGAGTACTGGAGAGATCACTCAGGAGGATGGGGCGGAGGAAAGCATGAACCAGCTCTTACAGACCTGCCCAGGGCAGGAAAAGGTTTGAGCCCGGGTTGATCTTTAATCTCTCCAACTGGAGGGACCTTCTCCGAGGAGCTGGCCCCCTGTGTGTTCCAAAGAACAGAAGAAGAGGAGTCCAGTCCAGCATGCTGTTCTCCTTTTGCTTCTGGGGGACCAGAGGGCCAGAAGCAGGGCAGAGGTGGTGCAGTGACTGAGCATATGCCCTCTATGCAGAAGGCTGAGGCTGGGGCTCCCCTCCCTCATAGTGCCAGGCAGGTTTCAGAAAGCTGCCAGACCCCTGCTGGGCTGGAAGAGGGGCCTGCTAGCCTCTGTGGGACAATGAGCCCACACTACCCCAGTGGTTCACAGAGCAGCCGGTCAGGTCAAGGAGCGGGAGCAGGACCCCCTCAGTCTGCATCCCCTAACATGGGTTCACAGTAGCTGACACAGGAGCATGCAAATGGGGGGGAGGGACTTTGGGCCACAGGTGTGGGGGCTCCACCCTCTGCCTTCCATCTTTCCTTCTGAACTGGGTATTAGAGGTGGGCACACAAACCTGCCTTCTGTAAGACGCTTTTTGAATGTGGCAAGAGTCGGGGGGTGGTGGGGGAGGGCAGAAGTAGGAGAGGGGAGTCCCGAGGTGCCCTGGGCCCACATCCTTGCTGTGGCTTCTTATTCCTGCTGCTAGCATCCATGACGCCGGCCTGACTGCACGCCCTTCCTGGGTTTGAAGTCCACCAGCCTCTCACTAGAGCCTCCACGTTCACTTCAATTCTGCTTCTCATTCTTTTTTAGCCCCTCCGACCAATAGGTCTGGAGGGCTTTAAAATTTCACATCTCTTTCTTTTCTTGGTCTTTGTCCTCCTCTCCCGGCTTCCTGTGCCCCCACCCCCTTCCCCGGCCTCTTCCTCGACATCAAAGTCTCTATTGGGATATAAGCTGCATTTCTGCTTCTGTTCTACTTGTCACAATGGTGATAGCGTTTCTCTTCTGAGGTTGGCTGCCCTTGCTAAGCATAACGCTCCCCAGATTTGGCCTGTCTGGTGGTGTGGAAGAGAGCTCATGCCATTGGTCCTGATCATGTGGCAGGTGGCATAACAGACTATGCATTGGGCTACTAATTTTGAGGTCAGAAGGTCGAGATTTTCTGCTGTTCCTGTAGAGTGACCATCACAGAAACAACACCCCCCCCCCCCTGCTGCCCCACCGCCCTGGGGCAGTTCTACCCTGTCCTGTCAGGTGGCTGGGCAATAAATCAACTCGATGGCCCTGAGTTTTCGGTTTGGAGCTTTGCAGGGGTGAGTGGTGGGAAGTCTTGGGGTGCAGACCCCTTGGTGTCCCTGAGGAGGGGACCCCAGGGAGAAACTGAGACCAGGTGCTGTCACAAGGGTCATGCTCTTTCTGACCTACCAAGCCTCTCACTC
Source organism: Nesogale talazaci (assembly GCA_004026705.1). NCBI lineage: Eukaryota > Metazoa > Chordata > Mammalia > Afrosoricida > Tenrecidae > Nesogale > Nesogale talazaci. Next base: position 17,345 of record PVJH01018880.1, read on the forward strand.
CCTGTCTCCTGGGACCCTCTTCAGAAATGACTCACTCTGCCGGCCTCAGAGGCTGCCGCCACCCCATGCTATGTTGCTGTGGGTCTCCAGCCCACGCATGTCACGAGCCAGATCTGAGAGTCCAACCACATGGCCCTGGTGCTGAGAGAGCTCGGGGCGCCAGGAGCAAAGGCAGCCTCACCTGTTCTCATTTCAAAACCACTGGAAACTGCATCGGGGGAAGCAGCAGGTGTGTCACAGGATGCTGGTGAGATGAAAGTGGGACACACAGCCCATGCCGCCAGGTAAGACATTCTCAGCAAGTGTGGGGGGCAGGGGGTGCGTGAGGAAGACACGGTCTAGAACTGATGCATCAGGGATGCCAGCCCTGAACACTGCGGGGCCACAGGCACCACTGAAAGGGGGTGGCCTCCCTAGGGTGGTGTGGTGACCTTCTCAGTGACCTGGAGAAGGTTGTGACTCCTGGGGACCGGATGTACAACAAAGGGGAGCCCTGTCTGGTCCTGAAGCAGCTCCACACAAAGGCCTTCCCAAGCTCCGGCAGCTAAAATGACAGCCGAACATGCCGGGTCATGGAGAGGGTGTTGGGGTTGAGGATGAACTAAACAAGAAAGGTTGGGGGTGGGGGTGGGGGGCCGGAGGGAGGGGATAGTCTTTTCCCTCCCACTCCCATCCATGAAGCTTCCTTTTTAAAAAAAAAAAAATTAGATCATTTTATTGGGGGTTTGTACAACTCTTATCATAGTCATACATCAGTTCATCAAGCATGTCCATAGATAAGTTGACCTTGTTCTTTTCTAGACATTTTCCAAAAGGGCAATGAGTGTGCAGGGTAGAAATAGCCCAAGTGGCTCCTGAGGCCTGTGGATAAAACCCTCCTCTGAACCCTGCGTCCTCCCCACCCAAACACCACCCCTCATTCCCCGCCAGGTAAAATAAATAGGTTCTTGATAAAAGGGGGTGGGGCCATGCCACGATTTGAATGAATGTATAAAGCACAGAGCTTCATCCACAAACATGTAGACGATGGGTGATGTGACAATTTCAAGGACGAGATGCTCAGCATACACCTATCTAAAAAGCTCTCCTGGGGTTCAAAACCAAACAGAACAGGCCTGCTGCCGTTAAGATCATGCCAACGACTCTGCCTGAGAGTGGCCCCCAACAGACTGCCACCTCATCGTTCTAAGCAAGGAGTGGCTGGAGGCTCCAAAGGGGCTGATCTTTTGATAAGCAGCGTGACACCTCACTCCAATCCCAAACCCATGGCACCGCCATGAAACCTGCTCCGACAGGATAGAGCTGCCCCGTGGGATTCTGAAACTGCAACAGCGTATGGGAGTAGACAGCCTCATGTGTCCCCTCCTGAGCGGCTGACAGTTTCAATCTGCTTGACCTTGTGGCTAGCAGCGCCAAGGGCAGCCCATTAACCAGGGCTCCTCCACGTTCCATGAGGAAGCTGGTAAACTCTGACTCGCAGATGTCTCTGCTTCTGGCCTGGGCTGCAGGCCTCGGTGAGGGTTAGTCCATACACACCCCATTCCCAAGTGGGGGGGGCGGGTACCCAAGCCAGGGACTGGGTACAGGTGTCCAGCCTGGCCTGTAAAGCTCAAGGCCTTCCCTGGCCATCCACAGCTAGTCCAGTCCTTCAGTAGGAGGGCTTCCAGCAGGGGTCTTTTTGTAATCACTCAGTGTTTGCAGAGGCTTCTTGCAAACCAGACGAAACACTGAAACCCTTGCATGGGCATCGCAAGCTATCTTAGAAACATCGTATATGGTGTATCTTGATGGACGATGGGGCATTGGGTGGGTTCAGGGCATCTTTCAAGCTCTGATTGGGCGGGGTGTGGGGGGTGGATTCTAGAAAAACCAGCTGCCTCTAGCTATAGCTATTGAGATTGATATCAACAGCTACAGATATTGAGATTGATATCAATTGTTATAGATAATGAGATTGATATCTATGGCTGCAGATATTGATAAGAGTCACTATAGATATTGAGCATGCATGGTTCTTTCTTGGCCAAGACTCAAGAGACACCAAATGCAGCATGAGGCATGTGTTGGGGGGCGGGGATGGTGGTGGAGGGGGAACTCCCACACTGTTCAATTAGGATGCTTATGTCTCTGACACACAGAGCTCTCTTCTCCATCTGGACGAGAGGGGAATGAATCACTTAGTGACTTTGCCTCTGAATTCTAGTGCAAGCCTGTGGCCCCACAAGGTTCAGGGGTGGCATCCCTAATGTATCAATTCTATACCGTGTCTTCCTTACGCACCCCAGTGTCTGTCCTGAGCAGCCCCCGCTCTATCCCTTCCCAACACTTGTCATGAATTTCACTCTGCTTTATCAGAGGAACCCACACGATTCAGTCTTTCTGTCAGTCTTTTTCTCCCTGCAGAAAGTATCGACTGGCTGGGACTTTTCCTGCTATTGTTAGGTTGTATGTCATACTGCTGGCCTCTCAGGGTAATTTCATTATTTGTAAGTAATTTCGTTACACATTTCTTAAGGACCTATTTTTCTTGGGGGGGGGGGCTAGTTTCAGAAAAGGGCAACCTGTTAGAAAATCATCTTCCGCACTACACGTAAAGGGGACAGGTTTCTTCTGCTGAGCAGAGGGGGACGGCAAACCCACCATCCGGCTTTTCGAGAAAGGGCAGCAGGAGGACGCGGCAAAATCCTCCACATGCACGTTGGCATCTTGTTGGAGACTGACAGTTCCTAAATATGTTGAAGTAAAGGCTGGGGCGGGGGCGGGGGGGGGGTGTCTCCACTTGTTCCCCGAGACTCTCACTGACACAGGAACGCTCGGTGCTGAGCATACTGGAAAGGCTCCCCTTTGTTCTTTGGGGGAGGTGGACGGGGGGAAGATTTCTCAAACTTTCCTTCGCTTCATAAAGGGCTTGAGGAAACCAGAATGAGGAGAGTCGGACAACAAAGACCCCGAAGGCTTGCTGTCCGATGATTTGGAAGACCCAGGTGGAAAGGGGTCTCGGTGGGTTTCTCGTTGGGCTGCACAGTCGGCAGTTCGAAACCACCAGCCACCCAGTGGGAGGAAAATGAGACACTTTCCGTGCCCGGAAAGATGACCTGCCACAGGAAACCTATAGGGGCTGCTGCGCACTTAGCCGGCACGACAGGGTCACGAGGCGTCAGAATCGACCTCGTGGCGGAGTTGTGCAGAAAGTGGAATCTGGTTCTCTGTCTGGTCCCTGGGCTGGTGGTGTCGGCCATGGTCATTCTATTGCTCAGACAGATACTGAATAGCAGGTACCTTTTGAAAACATACACAAGTTCCCTTGGGGGTTGGTCCATAACCTCGTGCCTGGGGTGGGGGGATGTTGGTTTGTGTGTAAAGTGGGGATATTTCTAGAAGGGGTTGAGCTCACTTCCTGACATCACCTTTCGAGGCTGCCCTGCCCGGCTGCTTCCACCGGGGAACAGACTGCCCAAATGCCGACGTGTCAGCCCTGCTTTGGCAAAGCGGCTTAATTACTCATTACGAGATCCCATCAGCTCGAGCTTCGGTCTGTGGTTTTGTAATAAGGGCCGTTATCTTTCCTCGGATTTCCATTCCTTCGTGGGGCTGGGGTGGGGGGGGGTGGGGGTTGGCAGCGATTTCCACAGCCCCACTTTCTTCAGCAGCAGCGGTGGAAGGGTCTTTAATGCGTGGGTTTACCACCATTAACGGCACCAACAGCTGCTTAATTCCTTCGGAAGCAGCAGCTGGGTCCTGACTGCAGGGGGAAATGAGGAACTCTGCAGGGACTTCCTGGAGAAGAGTCGATTACACGACTGGGCCTGACCTGCGGATTTTGCCCATCACCCATCCCTTGGGTCCAGCGCCTTGGGTGCAGGTCTCGCCACAGGGATCCTCTTATTGGAGACGGGACTTGTAAGTCGGGAGACTGGGTTTATTACGTGGACATGCTCTAAGTTGGGCCGTAAATAGAATTAGGAGCCATTTCTCTGCCAGGCCAGGATCCCACTGGCTCACAGAACATACTCAAGGAGCAGGCGAGAGTTGGGTGGGTGCGTTGGGGGACCCGGGATGGGCAGAGCAGGTGTTGCAGCTGCCCAGGGAAGAAACGGCAGGTGTCAAAAGAAAACACAGGGCGGGATGTGGGGAGCCAGGCCACTTTGTGCCACTTGCCATTAAATTAAACAGAGCATTTAGACACCTGCCGGCAAAAGTAAATTTGCTGCTTTTTCATCCTCCTCTCCTCCCCCAGAGGATCTTCCGGCCTCCTTCTTCTCAGCTCCTTCTCACGGCTCCTTCCTTGTTTCTCTCTTTCATACTAAAATCTCTGCTGCCTAGCACCCTTCCGGGGGACAATGTCCCCCACCTTTCTTGTGTGACACCCCACAGGTATACACCAGCCCCTGTCCCAAGATCTCCACGTGAGGGAAGTCCCACTGAGTTCCGCCCACTGGTTTATCATGGGAGACTTGGAGCGGATGCCCTAAGCCAGGGGTCCTCAAACGACTGCCGAGGGCCACATGCAACCCACTGAGGACATTTATCTGCCCGCCAGGTGTTTTTGCTGCCGCTCCCTTCCTGCTTAGCAGCCAACTCATCCCAGGCCTGCAGTGAATTTGTTCATAGTTTGTTTGTTTGTTTGTTTTTAACTATAGTCTGACCCATCAACAGTCTGAGGGACAGTGAACTGGCCCCCCTGCTTCAAAGTTTGAGGACCCCTGGGTCAAGCTGTCAGTGTTGTGACCAACAAGCATTGCAGGGATTGGCATCTGGTTATATGTCTGGATGGCACTCTGAGCACGGCCGCTGAGGTCGTGCCTTTTGACCTGAGTGCCTTTTGACTCTGCCACCTGTGTCCACCCTCCTCCTCCATGCTGGCTGGAGAACAACCTGTCTTGAGACATGCAAGCTGTGGCTAGGAGGGGAGACCTCCTTTCTGGCCAGATTTGCTACAGTGCCAGGGGAAGGAAGTGGCCAGCAAGTGGACAGAGTCCAGCCCTGTCTGGCGAAGGATGGTGCACCTCTCTGGGCACATCTGATGTTCCTCATGGAGCATCATGGTGGGCCTGCTCAGTTGACTCGACTCCCAGCAACTCTAGATGGCAGGGCAGAACTGCCCCTATGGGTTTCCCAGATTGTAATTCTTTACAGGCAGGACTAGAAAGCCTCATCTTTCTCTGGTAGAATGACTGGTGGCTTTGACCTGCTGACCTTGAAGTTTGCAGCCCATTGCATATCCACTGTGCTACCAGGGTTCCTTTGGACAGTCCGTTAGAGGGCTCTCTTTCTTTCCTACAGTGGGAAACGCAGGACCTTTGCTGAACAATTAAGCAGCCCAACTCTTGGCCACAATGGCTGGTTCAGTAGAAACGTGTGGTCCAATCTAAGCTACACTCTTCCTTGGGACATAATTGCAGTGGGCAAGACGGTAAGGATCATCAAATATTGCAGGAAACCAGAGTCTGTCTCCTGGAAACCATTTCCCCCCATAGGAAAGAGAAAATCCACCGGAGAACTCAACCAGACAGAAGCCCCCAAAACCAAAAGAGGGAAAGAGACTGATCATCTGTAATACATTGGTGAACTTCTGGATCCAGCCATGCCTGAAGCTATTTCTCCAAGATGCCTGAGCACCTAAAGCGACATGCTTTACTCATAAGCTAGGTTTAGCTGCCACCAAGTATGGTCTCTAGGCTGACACGAGGAAGTAGCAGCTTCTGCTCCATGAGCAGCTGTTCTTCAAGCAGTGCCTGCCTTCAGTGGACTGTCCCTATTACAGTGTGGTGACTTCTCAGCAGGGTGCTTCTGTGGAGGGGGGGAGAAGGGGAGGTACGACACAGTGTGCTGTTTCATGTTGACCCTGTCACCTCTTTGTTTCTTCTCTTTATTTTTTTCTAATTTTACGACTCTGCCTTCTTTCCCCGTGAAGGGGTATTATGTGACAGACATTCCAAGTCCCTTCTTATGGTAATACTGCACTTTGCAAATGGCTCCGTTCCAATCCAATTGAAAGTAATAAAACAAAACAATCTGTGCTATCTCCACGAGCTTTAATCTTTACCATGCTAATGATTCCGAAAACCAATGAGGATGATTTGAAAGAAAAAAAAAAGGGAAGGAAGGAAGGAAGAAAAGGCACTTTCTGCCTTGCCTGCAATCAGCCTCTGCGGCAGCAGGGGCGCCCGCTCATTTTCCCTCTGCTGAATCTCAAAGGCTGCCGGTGGCTCAGAGGTCACAGTGCGTGGGTGAGATCCACTTGTACAGGTGTTATGCCATCCGGCTGCCTGTGATGGTCATTCATGAAACATACTCTGGGCGCCCTTGGTTAGGACTGCCTCCTCCTGTGGCTGAGAACTCTCTGGGGACCAAGACCTGGTCACTCTGGATCCCTGACAATTCTCCCAATCAGAGTCTGCCACCCACAGGGCCACAGCTCACGTTTCCTGTCTCCTGTTGGTCATCAACGCTGTGTAGGGCTGATCTAAGGAGGGCTGTGTGGGACAGTCTCTGGGCATCTGGGTTAGCTTATCCCTTGGTACATCTAGGAATCATCTCCGAAGGACCTAGCGGTCCACTGGGCGGGAAAGCCGAGGGCTGGCCTCATAGTGGCTGTGACAATGGGAACCACGGTGAGGAGGGCACAGAACTGGACAGGGTCTCCTTCTGTTGTCTGAACTGAGTCAAGGGCATCTACCAACGACACAACTCAGGGGAACACAGACCGATGCAAGCTGCAGGTTAATGGGGAACAGGAATGCAAGTGGGGAAGAACGCTCCCTGGTCTCACCCCCTGCTGCTCCTATATCCTGGATGCTGACTTAGGGCTGATCTATCTGGACACATCCCTATCCGCTCTGGTCCTACCCCCCTGCCTTCAGGGTGCCCTCTGGTTTAGAGCTCCCTGCCCCTGTCTGCCACAGCCAGGGTCGGCAGGGACTCCAGGAGCTCCTGCGTCAATTCCTGACTTTCACAGGGACCCTCCGCCCCGTGTCAGAATGACACGGCCCCAGTCCTCACACCTCAAGGGTGCACAACTCCAGCGTCGACCCCTGTTCTGCGACCTCCCAAGGCCTACGTGGGTAAGGTCAGTCCCTGCCCACAGAGCGGGTGCTTCTGTGGATATTGACATGGTGGAAAAACACGTGTGCCTTAGAGCTAAGCCTTTCAAAGACACACCCCACCTTGGGCCTATGGATCCGACTCTACGGGAGTGACCTAACTTTATGGGCTCCAGCACCCAGACATGCCTTCTCTGTCTTCCTGATAATAAGCAAAATCTGGAAACAAACCTCATATCACCAGAATTGGGGGAATGATTAAGTAAGCTACAGCGATAGCCACGAGGCGAAACCAGTGACCATCTTTTCAAATGATAAGTCCATGTGCCTTGCTATCAGACAGAGTGCCCTGGGAAGTGGATTAATGGAGATGTCGTCAGGTTCAAGTGTAACCCCTTATCATTTCTTCTCCCCTGGCTCCATTTTAAATGTGCTCTAGTTTTCATTATTTTTCTCCTTTCTTCCCGAGTGAGGTTTTTCTGGGTTGTATTTTGTTATTGTTGGGTTTGTTTTGGAGGACTTGGGGGGTGTGGTTTCCTGTACATGAAATCCAGGATAGGCAAATCTAGAGAGGCTCATGGTTTCTTAATGTGATGGCAGAACAGGCTGGAGGGGGAAACGGGAGCTGGCAACCATGAGCACAAGGATGGAGCGAATATTCCATCCTTGTGCGCTGATGCCTGCACAGCTCTTTTTCAGAGGTTTGCACCATGGAATTCTATGTCGATAAAAGTGAGTCAAGTTTCAAAACAATAATACTGAAAAATAAAATAAATGAGATTCATGAAGAGATGAAACCATCCTGGAGCCAGGTTACCTCGTTAAGTACAAAAAAGCAAACATCAGGACTACAACTTGGACACACGGTGAGGGCGCACACGTATTTTGATGCTGGAGGGTGGGGGGAGGTTGGTGGAAGCAGGTGTGCAGCCAGCGAGAAGCAGTGATTTGTCCCTGGGCAGAGCAGATCTCTCCTTTTAAGCATCTCGGCCTTAGCTGGTTTGAAAAAAAATTCAACCTGGTCCTCTTACCCCTTTCTTCCCTGAGATACTTCACGTGGAAAAATAAATTATACCAGTGGGTTTAATATCTCAGTTGGCTAAGTAAAGCTGGTTTTTTTAGCTCATAGAAAAGCAACGAAACCAAGCAAAAAAAAAAATGGGGGGAGGGTGGGTGGACAGGTTGTGCATTCTGAGACCTGCTCGCGCAGTGGAGCTGGGATTGATGAGGCACGCAGACATCACCTGGAGAGAACTTTTCCAGGCTGGTTCGCAGGCTCAGGACCAAATCGCAGCCCCTCCCTGCCGCCCTCCCACCCGCCAGCCTCCGACTCTGCGTGAGAGCAAATTGAGTCCAAATTAGATCACCCGTTTCGTCCAATTGTATAAACCTCTGCAACGCTGTTTGGGAAAATCTAATAGTCTTAATCTGAGGACTGCTCCTGCGCCTACAATGGAATCAAACAAATAATCAATAAGCCTCTAGATATTATAGCATCACTGAGTGAAGAGAGAGAGGAGCAGAGAGAGTTTGTGCTGCAGTGGGAGATGTTTAATGCGATCAAATCATCCTTCAGTGAGGGCAAAGCCAGAAGGTAGCAGCTACAAGAGTGGACTGAGGCACTTCTCTGTGTGTTTGTGTGTGTGTGTGTGCGCGCGCGCGCGTGTGAGGCACACTACTAACTTGGACAGCTTTAAATGGAGAGGCTGAACAGGGGAGGTGGGCTGCCAGGCATTGAAATTTTCATCCTTTGCTTGCTCTGTGACTTCTGCAGAACCGTCATTCCCATTCTACTGATGGGCACATTTGATGCACTCTGGGACAGAAGGTCACTTTTCCAGAGCTGCCATCACATAATGGGCACACATGGAATTGGAGACCAAGCCTTGTTGTTGCTGAAGTGGAAGTGAGTGGTATGCTGGCGGCTGATCTTGGAGTCCACAGCAGCCCTGAGCTGCTGCTCCGACTCCTCTGAAAACATAGGGAGCATCTTCGAGGCTGTTTCTGGATCTCTCCATGGCAGTGACAATGTGTGCGTTCTTCCTGAGTGCTGAGTGTGATGTCTGCGAATGAGTCCCTACTCAATAAGTGTTGGCTCTTGATAGCTGTATCAGGACCTCACCCTAACTATGAAAGAGAAGAAGCACTGGCCCAACAAAGACACAGAAGTCAATCTTCAATGTTAGTCCCATAAGGCAGCAATGACATGCAGCTGGAGCGTTCGGACGTGACATGACTATCTTTGAAATGGATGTTCAGGTGGCTTGGTGAGCAGGAGAGCGCTGGGAAAATGGTCAGAGGTCTAAGTAGAACCACGTGCCAACTGCAGATTCTCAAATGCAAACATTGGACTCGCTACCATTGCGTGGAATAGTAGGACAGGCTAGAACTGTCCCTGTGAGTTTCTAAAGGACTAGAAAGAAAGCCTTGTCTCTCTTTTGAAGAGTGTCAGGTGGTTTCAAGCTGCTGACCTTGTGTTTGCAGGAAACAACCCATCGCAAAACCACTGAGCTACCAGGGCTCCTTGTATTGTAGACTCTATAGGTCAGTGGTTCTCAACCTGTGGATCAAGACCCCTTTAGGGTTGAACGACCCTTTCACGGGAGTCAACCGATTCATAACAGTAGCAAAATGACAGTGATGAAATTATGACAAAAATAATTTTATGGTTCGGGGGGGTCACCACAATATGAGGAACCATATTCAAGTGCCGCGGCCTTAGGGTAGTTGAGAACCACAGCTCTAGGGAGTATGTATATGGGTGATGGCCATACAATTCTTTCAATGCTCATGTCTGTTTAGAATTGCTTGCAGAAAGATGTTGGGGGCCGTGGCATGCTCTGCCACTTTGAAGAATGGGTGCTGTTGATGAACCTCCCACACTAGGATGAGCCAAGGCTGGCAGGCACAAAAACTGGCCCACTTTGTGATTCCTCGGACCTGGAGGTCAAGAGTGGAGAACTACGGTCAGAGGAATTAAGACAGTGGCAGCTGTCGCTGTGAGGTGCCATTGTGAGGTGTCAGTTCTAACTCATAGCTCCCTTCTGCACCACAGAACTAACCACCAACTTGCATCCCTGAGAGCCTCCCTCTTTTCCTCTGCCTCAGGGTATTGACAGAAAAGGGGTCCAGGTGAGCCACCTGATGTGGGATTATACAAAGACTTTTCCCCAACTCTATCTCCTCCAAAAATTTACCAAACATTACAGGCTCCTTTTCAACACAGGGTGAGAGATCCGATACATTCAGCCTTCCAGACTACTGTCGAGTCCGGCCCACTCCCAGCTGTTACAGACACTAGATTACTTCTCCCTGCAGGCTTTCAGCCATCAGTCTGCTCCCTATAGGTGAGCTCATACCCTGCTGTTAGCGGTCTCGCTAGAGAGCCAGAGAACAAGTCAAACCTGCTCAGTGACATCCCACGTTAGGCCGCCATCCTGAATCTGGGGTTCGCCCATCTTGTCACATGAGGGACCCCAATACCTCCCTTTCCCATTGTGTATATGTCCCTTGGTCAGCAATAAAGGAGCTCTTTCTCCCCCCCAGTACTCATCCCTGGTCCCCAGTTCTTCTCGCCCCTCTCCTCTTCCTGCTCCTCCTCTCTCCACGTGGACCACCAAGTGGGGCTGAGGTGAGCATGCTACCATGAAACGTGTGTGACTCCGTCATGTCTATCTCTCTGCTGTCTCTCATATTTTCTATGACTTTACTATCATCTTTACTTATGATCGCTGTACAATTGCACCTATCGGACCTGTGAGGGGCTGGTCCCTTCACAACCTGAGACTCTTGGAACCGTCCCACCGTTGCTCTGGGTGGTGTTGATGCAGGTATATAAATATGAGCACATGTACCTGCACATCTCATAACTATGTCTCGTTGTATACCGAGGATTCGGCTAAGTTAGGTTCTGGCTCAGCCGACTTTCACTTGCTGCAAGCTGCTCCCATGCTGGGCATTCTCTCTGGGCATGGAAAGAAGCACTCACCTGCAAGACCAGTTCAGAGAATTTCCTGACAGGATGCGTTTTTGACACCTGCATTTAAATGCACTGTGAAACAATCTCACTCTCTTAGGGAAAGATGCTCATCTCAGTAAGTCAATCTGGCCCACCTAGGATCACACAGGTGTGGACCAACTTGGTCACCTAGTGCCCCGGCCAGTCCCTTAGGTCTCTCCTTCTTCCTTCATAATCTGATTGTTCCCAGAACAGAGTGGATCCTCAAACCCAAACCAAACTCTCTGCCACTGAGTCCGTGTCCATTCATACCGACCCCCAGGATGAGGTCTAACTCCCCAGGATGAGGTCTAACTCCCCAGGATGAGTTAAAGACACTGTAACTCTTTGTAGGGGTAGAAAGACCTGTTTTCCTTCCCTCCGAGCAGCCGGTGCTACCTTTGCAGTTAGCAGTGCAACATGTGAAAACAAAGCCACCAGGCCTAAGCATTGGGAAGGAGGAAGATGAGGCCACCACCCATCTCATCCTACCATCCTGGGGTAAGTGCAGAAGCAGACCTGCTGTTTCTGGAACACGGATACACTGGAAGATGCAGAATTAGGAGGGAAAGACAGAAAACTCGATGGTCACATGGGCGACTTGTTTTAAAAATGCAACAGCAAGCTAGAAGATTCAACAGAAAACTCTGGAGGCACAGCTCAGAGACAAGGGAGACAAGGGTGACTGTACAACTTTAAGAATGTTATTCATGTGACTGGACTGTACACATAGAAACTGTTCAACTAGGGCGTGTTCCACTGTAGATATCCTCAGCAACAATGAAATAATAAAATAAGCCACTGAAAAAACACAGATATTCCACTTCAATGCCGAATCTACCAAATCTGAATGTCCAGGAGGGACACCCTTAAAATCTTATTTTAACAAGCTCTCAAGGAGCCGCTTTTACACATGGAAGTTCCAGGGGAAGGATCTCATTGTAAAGGGTTCCTTCACAGGAACAGTCTCCCTAGGTGCTCATCGATAGATACATCCATGCAAGCAAGTATCTCATTGCATCCGATTCATCCATCCATCCAACCAACCAGCCATGTATCCAGCCAGCTAGCCATCTCATAACTATATATCGTCTGAGTATCTTCTTTGTCCCGAGCTGTAGTCTAGGCATTAATTGTATTTTTAACAGTTTTATTGGCATTTCTTTCACAGATTATGTGATCCCAAAGTTCAGTCCTATCAAAAAGAGTTATACAATCTTTACTATGATGCATTTTAGAATGTTTTCCTGTACTCATTTTTAGTGCAATTTTTTTCCACTTTAGACAAAAATGTACACAGCAGAACATTCTCCACTTCAACAACTTCCACATGTATAATTCAGTGCCATTGATTATATACTCTTCATGCTGTACAACCATTACTGATACCCCTCTCCGAATTGTTCCACCGCCATTAACATAAACTCAACGCCTTCTAAGCAAAAACTCTTTCTGCTTTATCCATGGTAACTATGGGTCAGGTTTGGTTTCTTTCTTTTTAGTTTTCAGTAGTTTTCTTGATTTGATGTTCACAGATCATATACTTCCATAGTTAAATAGCTTTTAAAAGGAGTTGTAAACAGATCATCACAATCCATTCCAATGCTTCGTCCCCCCGCCCTTGTATTTTCTTGAGTGATCCAAGACCGAATTTCTTCCTAAAAACTAACTTTACAGGGAATCATCTTGGCTAAGCCACATGTAATTATTTAATCATGAGTCCAATTTAAAATACAAAGTGTAACAACTACTTATAATGGTACGATCCCCCCGTTTTCTTACTTGCCTGTATCATCCTTCCATTTCTGAAATCGCTATTCCCTGAAGTGGGGCCCCTGAGATTCTAGGAGGATATGATCAGAAATATCAACACCGCATGATTGGCTTAAGTCCTTTTCAATGAAATGTGTACTGTTAGCTGAGAATACTAAATCACCTGGGAGGCCTACTAACCTCAGGAAGGCACACTTCAATGCCTGACAAAGATCTCCCCTTACACCTGTCCTTGATTCTCAACCATGCTTGCAAATGAGAATTACCTTGACACTTTCAAAAATTCGGATGCCCTGGGTGGGCCCTAACCTATTTGAATCATGCTCTCCCAGGAGGCCAGTTGGCATCAGAAATCTGTACTGTCCTGAGGTGGTTTCAGTTTAGTTGCCCTTAGTGGAGCACATCTATCCCTCATTTACCTCAGATTTATCAAACTGAGAATCTGACCTTGGGTATACTTTTGATCCTATTTACTTCAGAGTTGTATGAGGCCTGGTCAGTGTGTAGGCTCTGTTTTTTAATGCAGGTTCTGACAAGTTCTTTGATCTTCAACCAAGACACATGCATCCATATCATCGCTAGAGTCTGCACTGATGACTGACATCCTAAAGGTGGGTGGATGGATGGATGGACAGTTGGATGGGTGGGCAGTTGGGAAGAATGCATAGATGGGTTGTTGGTTCATTGGATGGATGGGTGGATGGATAAATGTATGCATGCAGGCAGGCATGTCAGCATGCATGGATGAATGGATGGATGGATTCATGGAAAGATAAGACAAAGGGATGGCTAGATGGGCAGATGAGCAAACTGATAAATGACTAACTAACCCTGTGAAGATTTTTATAGTAACACCTTAAAGGGTAGTCACTCCTACTAGACCTTTTTTCCCATGATGGCAGAGACCTCATTCTTAGTGGTTTTGCTGTTTCAGGACCCTGCCCAACACTTTGCTAATGCAAGGTGCAGAAACAGGTTAAAAAAAAAAATTCAGGGGCTGAGCCCCGGTGGTGGCGTAGTGGTTGTGCACGGGACTGCGGCCCACTGGGATGGAGGTTCAATTCCCGCTCGTAGGAGCAAAGGCTGGTCCTCCTACTCCCACCACCTGAGGGCAGTGATGCCGAAAAAATAATAAAAAAATAATAATTAAAAAAATCAGAAAAATAAGTGAATTCAACTCAATACTTTTTCCCAAGTGTGTCCAATGCTTTTCTGGGACCAGAACTCCTCATTAGATAAAAGGATTAAAAACAAAAAAAACAAAAATATGAGACAGAAATACTCCATTAATACTTTCCTTTCCTACTATACAAAGAAGTATGAGTGGCCAGTGCTGCTATAATTGTGAGTTGAAAGATGGCCTTCCCTGATCTCAAGAAAAGGTGAGGAGAAATGTTTTAAAATAAGTTGTGTGGGAAGCAAATATCTTGCTCAAGATATCAAACATGACTTGCTCAAGGTCTTAAACCTCGATGCTCAGCCCTGGTCTGGGGCTCTTTTCACTTGTGCGAGGCTGATGCTACAGAGGGAGATATGATAAGCACGATTGCCTTCTGAATCAAAGTTTCAATCTTTCAATGACACACACAATGCCTTTCTCCCCCACCTGAGATCGAACAGCTTATGCCAGGGGCCATTGCGGTTGCTTTGTTGTTAACCATTGTCCAGTGGGTTCGGATGCAACCACTCTGTATGTCAGAAGGACTCACTGCCCAGTTCTGTGCCCTTCTCACCATTGTGTCCATCCATCTCACTGAGAGCCTTTCTTCTTCCTCCTCCTCCTCTTCTTCTTCTTCTTCTCCTCCTCCTCCTCCTCCTCTTCCTTCTCCTCCTCTATCTTCTTTTTTCCTATCTCCTTTTTGCTTGACCAACCACAATGTCTTTCTCCAGGAAGTGATCTCTCCGGATAGTATGTCCCAGGTACGGGGGACCAAGTGTCATCACCCTTGCCTCCAAAGAGAACTCTGGCTACACGTCTGCCAAGATACAGGTATCTGTCTTTGTCTGTGCTTTGGGCGGTACTCATCACCAGAACCATAATCCAAACGGACTCATGCATGCCACAGGACTGGAGTCGCAATTAGCTCCAAACGGCTGTGTATCCAATCAAGTGGCATAAGTGAGTGGTAGGGCTTCACGGAAGGTGTGTGGAGAAGGGGAACCGGATCTCTGTAATATTTGAAAGCACACCATCAAGAGTATCTGTGCTGCTGCGGATCCCGAGGGGGAGTGGGAGGGCCCTGGGCTGTCTCAACCTGTTTCGAAGCATGTAATAGGAGCAGTAGATCACCATTAAAAAAAATAATAATAATAATACTGCTCAGGTTACTTTGGAAAGTACAAGGCACCATAACTTCCCAAATTGGCAAAGAAACTACCTGCTATGGATTGTAGTAAAGTGTGTTTTTAAATTATTTCAGAACCATAAAACCTCTCCATAGAGAGTGCTTTGAAACTGCAAATTAAATATAGAACATCTATGAACTGTATCCATTTTTACAGTAAGTATATATTTCCATGGGGGTTTGTACCATCTTTTTTGTCTAGTTACACTAGTTAATAATGCAGTGAATTTGCAGTAATAGAGTAAATGTTATTTTGATGACACGATTTGATTAAATTAAAGATGACATTAAAAGGACCATTTCAATAAAGAAGCCGAAATCTCCAGGAGGAGGCGGGACTGTGTGTTTCAGGCGGCTCAGAGAGGCCGCCTTAAAAGGGCCAAATGGAATTTCTTGCACGGTGTGAATGATGAGTAACTTCTGGAACAATAGGGCCCGAGAAGATACAGGGAGAATATGAAGGCTTCCCACCCCGAGACCCAGGCAATTGTAGTTATTTGAGACAGGCGTGCCAAATGCCCCCCACCCGGGAGGAAACCCGGCTCAGGTGGACCCAGGAAATGCAGAGGCGCATTAAGTTAAAACGAAAGTGAGAGGGGACCCAGATCTGCAGTAGAATCTGCTGACGTCGTCGCCACAGGAAATTGAGTTGTTGCAGACACTGGCACAGGGAGGACGGGGGGGATACTTGGCGTCCCCAGCCCGCCCCACCCCCTGGCTCCTTTGCGAGTTCACTGAGGCACAGGTGGACCACCCACTGGGTGGGGAAGTCGTCCCTCCGGAGGAGGGAATGAGTCCCAGTTGGCTGGCCCCCCCACCCCCACCCCAGCCTCCCCGGCCTTGGCCCGGCCCTTGGCAAGCGACAGTCCCTTCCTCCCTGAGACTTTCCTCCGCCATCAATCAGGAGGCTGTTGGAGAATCCCTTGACTTAAGTTCTCAGACTCGATATGAGGAGACACACTCCCCGGGAACGTGACTGAGTTACGAATCGAGGGCGCTGCCGCTGAAAAGGGAGAACGCCAAGATTAAAGGTGCGCAGCGCCGAGAGGGGCTTCCGGGTCCCTCCCCCAGAAACACTTGCTCCTGGGGCTCCATCCTAGAGGCAGGCGATCGACGCCTATCGCCGGCGGTTTGACAGGTTCGAGCCCCAAGGGCTCCTGCTTGTTGTTGTGGTGACAAGTCTAGGAAAAACGACAGCAACACAGCTGGAGCTAATGCCAGCGCCCCGGGGACCCCCCGGTTATCGCTCTGGGCGGAGACCACCAGCCGCTCTGTGGGAGACATGACGCTTTCTACTCTTGGAGGGTGTGGCAGACTCGGAAACCCAACGGGAGCAGCTCTGCCCTGTCCTCCGCATGGCCACGGTCAGAATGGGCTGGGTAGCAGGGAGCCTGGTTTGGTGGGGATGGGGGGGGGGGTTGCGTGGCAGGGGGGGGGGGTGATCTCCAAAGAAGTGCATGAAAGGCTACATTCCTATCCTAGGTCATTCACTGGGGCGCCACACAGAAAGGGATGGTGCTTGGTTACTGCAAAAAAGTCTGTACTCCCATCTGGATAAGTCTTACCTCTTTAGGTACAGGGCGGGGCACCTGGATTATTTGCCATCCCAAGTGTAAGCCTGGCATGTCCCCGGAAGTAAACTACATATAAAGGACGACCTGACACGTCACGTAGGGCTGGTAAATAACAAAGCCTGCATGGCTCGCCAGCACAGCATGGTGCTGTGGTGCCCTTAAGGTTGACCAGAGGCCTGGAGCTCACCATCTGCTTCTTGCCTGAGAGGCATGTGCACTGGGAAGGATCGCACGGTCCCAGAAGTCATGGTGATGGGGACTTTCTCTGGGGCACACCCTGGGGGGTGAGGGGGGTGTCAGAATTTTGAGTGGCAATCTTCAGCCTGGCCTCTCTCTCACTCCCTCAGAAGCTTACATAATGCTTGGGGGGAATCTCTGGTGGGATTTTGGGTGCCTGGCACTCTCAGAGAGACTGATAAGCGAAGTGGGTTTCCTAAGAGGGACATTTGGGAAGCAAGCAGGGATCAGCCCAGCACCTTCTAGCATCTCTTTTGTCACCGGCTCATGATTGTTGCTGGGGGCCATCCCACCCAGTCTGATTCAGAGCTACCTCTAGATGACAGAGGACAACTTCCCCGTGGGGTCTTGCTGGCTAGACTCTATCTGGGAGCAGATATGCCAAGTCTTGGTTCTGTGGATCAGGGATGGCACCTGCAGAATGCAGCCTTCTGGGTATTGGCAAAGTGCTTCAGCAGGGTTCCTCCTAAGTTCATTGGGATACCATGATGCAGGGGCTCTCGAACTTTTTAAACGGGGCCAACTTACTGTCCCTCAGACTGTTGGAGGAATTAAAAAAAAAAACTGTAAAAGCAACTATCAACAAATTCACTCCAGGTCCAGGATGAGTTGGATGAGGACAGACACTCAGGGGACTGGATAAATGTCCTCAGCAGGCCACATGTGGCCTGCAGGCCATAGTTTGAGGACCCCTGCCATAATGTATACATTCTTATCTGCCCCAAAGGAGCTTGGGTGGTGTAGTGATTAAGGGTTGGCCTATAATCCGAAAAGTCAGTAGTTTGTAGCTACCACCTGCTCCAAGGGAGAAACATGAGACTTTTTACTCTTGTAAAGCCTCGCAGTCTTAGAACTTCACAGAGGCAGTTCTACCCCATCCTGTAAGGTCGCTCACAGTTGGCATTGACGTGATGATAATGAATTTGGAGATTTGGGCTACCTGCTTTAAGTCTGATCTGAGTGTGGGCAAGGCCCCTCCCCCCTGAATCCCCCTCCTCCCCCCACAAGCTTGTTTTCTATATTCCTCCTGATAGAGTCCACCACCATGCATTATTCGGCTGGGAACTTCTACACTGTGAGGACACTGGGTGGGTAGGATGTGAAGATCCTCTGATATGACTGGACAATCAGCTCCCCAGCTCTCTCAGACTCAGCCTTGACCTTTGACACCTACAGACTCCCTGCTGGCCCTCAGTTGCAAAGTCTCTCCTTTCCAGGGTCAAAATCCTACGTGACTGACCTTCAACTGTCACCTCCTCCCTGCAGAGTGCCCTGAGTGAGAGAGGGTGAACTGACATGTTAGTGAGTTTTGATACATTTAGATAGACAGCACTGGCTCTGTTTTTTTTAACTAGAGATCCCACCACCCTGGACTCTGTCCTAGATAAAGGCCCTTAGTGCCTCCAACCCCTTACCAAAATGCCCACGGGCTGGTGTCTCTGTCTTATTCCTTTTTGTTTGTGTATCGGTCTCACTCATTGGTGTGGATGTGGTACATCTGCAATGCTTTGTAACTACATAGGGGATTGGACATTTGGGCAGCTAAATCAATGCTCACAAGATAAGAGGAGCTCATGATAAATTTGCAGTAGGAGATAAAGATATGACCATTCATCTATGCCTCATTTATCTATCCATCCAGCCACTGTTCATTCTTAGATACAGTCAGCAGTCCATCCATCCATTTTGCCAGCCATCCAGCCATGTACACAGTGATCTGCCTATCCATCCATCCATCCATCCATCCATCCAATCATCCATCCAAAAAATAGCCAATAGTACATACTCTGTCAGGCTTCATTATGGGAAATTTTAAAAGAAGGGAACCTAGGACTAGCACTTGTATAAGATATGATCCTTGCCCTGACATAGGGTGCCTCTTAGCAAGAGAAACAGTGTGTGAAGCCAGGACATGATTTGCCCACCCTTTTGTCCCCCGTCGTGTCTTACATAGCTATTGACATTCAACAGCAATCAGTGAAAGGAGGGTTAGTGATACATGATAGCTGAATGAATGAATGAATGACCTGCAATATAATGCAAGTGATGAGAAACATGGAGTCACTGAAGCAACCGACAAAATGCTCCAGGAGAGGGGAAGACCCATGGATCCCAACCAGCTGGGCAGCTCAGGGAAGCGGGGGTTAAATTGGGGTGAAGGACAGGCTCTAATGTGAAACGAGTGTGAAGAGCAGGGCTTCCAGGAAAGAGTCTGTCCACCCTGCAGTGGAGCCCCTTGGAGGGGGCTACAGTGGTTGAAACCCACAGGAGGGATTGGTTCTATCCTGGCCTATGGGGTCACTATGAGCCGGCATCGAGGCCATAGCAGTGAGTCCCGTGGGTTTTAAGTGCAGTGTGCCTCGCAGGGAGTGGCGCATTGAGAAAAGAGTAAGGCAGACAGTTTGGGCCCTGGAGGGGGTCTCAGTCTCCCAGAGCAGTGAGCTGAGGAGGATGCCCTGCTGAAATGGAGGCCCTGGAAGGGGGGCCACTAGGGACCATAAAGCATTAATTGAAACTGCAGAAAGACATCCTGAAGGGATTGATGATGAATACTTCTCTCATTTGACTATGCATAAACCTTATTTTTGCCACGAGAAGCATTCATTTGCATACAATTAATGGGCAAAAGCCCTTACAAAGTTTGTCTCCTAACAAAACAAAATAAAACTCACTCATACCAACCCTACAGGGTGGGACAGAACTGTCTCTGTGGGTTTCTGACACTAAAACTCTTTATGGGATCACAAAGCCTCATCTTTCTCCCAAGCAGCAGCTGGTGGTTTTGAACAGCAAACCTTGCTGTTAGCAGCCCAACACGTAACCACCATATCTTGACTGTGGCCCCAGCCCAGAGTCTCCACTATTGGTTGACTTCACAAATACATTATCCTTATGTAGACAGTAGGAATCCTGGGGTGGTTTAAATGGCTAAGAAGCTCACTACGCAAAAAAATTTGGAGATTCTAGTCTACCAGGAGGACATCTTAGCTAAAAGACCTAGCAATCTAAACCAACATCTAAACTCACCACCATGGGGTTGACAAAGACTTACAGGGATCCCAGAGAAAAAAGAACTGCCTTTGTGGGCTTTGGAGACTATAAGTATATTGGGGAGTAAAAAGTCTCATTTTTCTCCTATAGGGTGGATGTTGGTTTTGAACTACTGACCTTTCAGTGAGTAATCTAATGGGAAACCTACTAGATCACTAAAGCTTCTCCAGATAAAAAGTTAGCAGCCAACGAAAGCCCTGATGGCTGGCTCACTGTGAGTTGACATGACCACTGTGGAAACACGAGGGCATGTTCTTACGACTCTGGAAATAGAAATGATGCAGCACTCACAGTCTTAGGTATCCATCCTAGAGAATTAAGAGCCTTGACAAGAATAAGCTTAGGTACGCCCACATTCAATGAAGTCTTACTCACAATAGCAACAAGGTGGAAACCATCTAAGGGCCCGCCAACGGATGGAGGGCTACACAGACTGTGGTACGTACACACGCTGGTCCACCATACAATGTTAAAGAGCAATGATGGATGCAGGGGACACCTTAAATCTGGATAGCTCTGGACACCTGGGAGGAAATAAGTCAATCACGAAAGGGCAAATCGTGTAGGAGATTAGTACTCAAAGAAGTAGATTAGAAGAAAAATGTACACACAGTAAGACATGTTCTTGAATCCTTATCAGGGAAGGGAGTGGAAGGAAAGACGACAATCACTAATTACAGA
Organism: Nesogale talazaci; assembly: GCA_004026705.1. Classification (NCBI taxonomy): domain Eukaryota; kingdom Metazoa; phylum Chordata; class Mammalia; order Afrosoricida; family Tenrecidae; genus Nesogale; species Nesogale talazaci. The sequence goes on from PVJH01018880.1 coordinate 38,046, forward strand.
GTACACAGCAATTCCAGGGTGGCCTAGGAAGTTATACTCTGTCCCGCTCACCACAAGGTCAGAAGGTCAAATCCACTGGCCACTCTGAGGGAGAAAGCTGTGGCTTTCTGCTCCTGCAAAGCGTTAGAGTCTGAGAAACCCACAGAGGCGGTTCTACCTGTCCTATGGGGTTCTCCATGAGTGGGGATTGACTTAATCGCAGGGAGTTGGTGGATTTACAGAGGAAGGACATATTGACTTGGGCGTAGTGAATGGCAATACAGAGTAAGAGGGAGGTCGGTGCAAGATGGACAAGGCCGAGGGAGGCACTGAGAAGTGGGACAAGAGGCAAAGGCAGAAGAGGCGGGTCCTACTATGGACACAAACCTGCAACCACAGCAATGATACACAGGAATCTGTGAGTAGATACTTGGGAGGACAGGTGGGATGACCAGGTGGAGCAAGCTACAGGAGCCCCCACCCAGCAGTATGTACAGGCTTGACAGTTCTGTGCATATATCTGTATGTGGTGTAAACATCATCCATGTACACAGGGGGCAACATTTCGAGAACCTCTTAACCACACCCAGACACCTTGAGGGAACGAGGGACCAGGCTGGGGACTCGGACGTATACACAGTATCAGGGGGGCCTCTCATTCAACAGGCCGGTCATCATCCACAAAGAAAATGTTCAGCCTCCTACTGTGGTGACTGGTTACGTTTAAGTGGGGTCTTAGAAGCTAGTGGGGGACCCTCTGAGATGTAGTCACTGGCGTTCTCCATCCAGAGGACAGAAGAGGGAAGCATATGAAACACTTGAGCAGAAAAATGCACTCACACGGACCTCAGTCCCCAAGGATTGGACGACCCTGGACCACCACTCCGGTCCTGTCTGCTCAGAACCTCGGAGGTCCAGGGCAGGAAGGGAGGGGCACGTAGAATAAATTGTCCATCACAAGAAAGACCGGGTTCACAAGTCTGATGCAGACTGATGAACTCCTCGAGAATGTGGACCTACGCCACACTGAAACCACCGCCCTGGGATGATAACGTGAGCAAGAAACCCCTGTGAGCCACACATGGCTGACAGTGCAACACTCGTCCCCAAACAGAGCTCCAGAAAGTAGGCAGGAGGGCGCCAAAAAGGACTTCAGAATGGATGTGAGGAGACCAGGGGGGAAATGGGAAGAGCGAGGTCCTGTTACGGCTGTTGTGCAAAACGAAACTCGCACACATTGCCAAGTGGGGAATGGATTTGCTCTGGTTACCCTCTCCCCAGAGCGCACGTTCAAACGAAGACGACGAGGACATAGAACCAGCCAGGGGGCACGGTGGTACTCTGACACACATGGGGATCAGAGGAATCCGAGGCAACTTCGTGGCCAGGGATTCATGAAAAGCCAAGAGAGGAGTCAACCTCACTCGGGCCCCAGGGGCAGCCCTTTGACAGAGGGCTGGATTCTCGAAGGACTCTGGCTTAGAAGGCTTCTGCTGCACAGGTAGAAGGGGCTTAGGCAACGGTTGGGGTTGGGTTGAGCAGCAAATTGCCCACTGCCACCAACATCCTCATTTGATCACCTGGATCAAACCACACCAGGTCCCTCCTCTTGGTTCCCCTGTCCTGCCACCTTCTAACCCTTGGGCGTTTCCCTTTTGTCCTGAGCCACTGTGGGAGTGGGTCTGTAGAGCCTGTTGATGGAAAAGCGGGGAGGGGCATGTCACCTGGTCCTTCCCCTCTTCCTTGTCCTTTTCTGTCTGCTATCACTCCACACCCTTCTGGGAGGCTGGACAGTGCAGGGAAGCACGGGGGTGGTGGAGTGGGCTGGCTTGGGAGAAGTGGGCCAAGTGCAGCTGCTGAGACTAGAACTCTCTCCTGTGCTGCCCCAGGCCCTGGGCTGTCACCCCTGGACAAATACACTGCACTATAATCAAAAGAGACAGGCCAAGGCAGACCTGGGGATGTCTGATTTTCCACAAAGGTGTCAGCCTTCTTCACGTTCCCCAAGGTCCCGGGCATCGAGCCAATCGGTTATTTTAGATTATTTTGGACAAGTCTCGATTTCATCCCTGCCGTGAAAGTGCTTGGGGGAGGACACTGACCCGAGGCTGACAGGCCCCAGCTCCAAAACCCTGAGGCAGGCCAGGTAAGCCGGGTTAATACCGCCCCCCCCCATCCCCACCCCCAACCTTCATGAGGCTAGTTATCTGCAAATTCTAACTCTAGAAACTCACGTGTGTGCACGTGTGTGTGTCCACTATCGAGTAAGTTTTTGCTCTCAAATACGTGCAGATGCATGTCCTGTGTACAAGGGAAAACAACAGCTGGTGTAGTTCCCCTTTGTGCCTCCTTTTCAAGTTCACGTGCACCTGCTGGAATGTGACTTCTGACTCAGAACCCAGTTTCAACAGGAGCTGATCAGGCAAAACAAGCCCCTTCCTCTAAGAACAATGGTGTCCCGCTGGCCATTGCGGGGGGGGGGGGGGGGGAAGCACATGACAAAGGGGCTGGTTTTTCTCTTCCTTTTCCCTCCAGGAAATCACTCATGATGTCCAGACTCCCCCCTCCCCCCGCCATCACCCCCCACCACTATATCTTCACTCCGTGAAGTCTTTGGGCTAGAAGCCACACCTGGACCCCCAAAGACCAAGAGAGGGTACTGGGAGGGATGGGTGCTCACAGAGGCAGCCTGTAGTCAACCCCAATGGAGGCGTGATCTCCTCACGGTTTGTTTTCTAACAATCAATAAAGTGATATGGAACACACACACGTACACACAGAGACACATGCACACACACAGACATGCACACACACACATGCACATAGACTTTAAGGGTTAAGAAGAGTCTCAAGGGGCTGAGCCCCGGTGGCATAAGTGGTTGAGTGCAGGACTGTGGCCAGCAGCAGGCTTGGCGGTTCAAATCCAGCAGTGGCTCTCGGGAGCAGCACTGGGTAGCACCCACAACCACCAGAGCAGTGGTGCCCCTCCCCCCCCCCTAAAAAAAAAAAAGAATAAGAGTCTCTGGCATGACCACCTGGGTTCAAATGTCCATCTGTGCTCCATGCTCTGTCACTACCTCGATCCTCCGTCTGTCAAATGGGACCACTAGAATGAAATCACATAATCTGCTTGACTTCTGTAGCTCCCTGCTTGGCTGAGGCTGCTGCATGCCATCATGTCCACACGAACTCAACAGCAACCACCTTCTGGGTTCTCTATAGACAGTAATTATTGATGAGAGTAGAGATCCTGCTGGTGGCCCCAAACTGCCGACGTCGTGGCCAACAGCTGAATGTGTTACGATGACACCGTGGGCACCACCCAACAAATTCTGATTCACTGTGGAGTCATGTTGAAGGTACAGCCAAGGCACCTTAGAAGCCAGGAGGGTGAGATGGTGTCTCTCTTCCTTGGGACATGCCCTAGGGAACGGCCAGTCCCCAGAGCTTGGTAAGGCAGGTGGGCGGTGAGAAAGAGGGGAGACTGTCACGGCTGTGGACTGACACCGTGACCGCAGCAAGGCGCTCACGCCTCCAAGCGGACGGCGTTCTGTCTCCTAGGAGAGGAACCAGATCCGTCAGCACTGAGCAGCCACCAGCAGGAAGGCAAGACAGTCTCCCTCCGAGTACAGATGTGGGGTGAAGCTGCAGGGCCTGCAGACCACGTCCCCGAGGGCAGGGACCGCCCAAGCTGGACAGGAGGAGGCTTCCCTCAGCGCCGAGGGCCGCAGTGTAGGACCTAACACAATGGATCTGGGGCATCGGCGGCACGTTGTTTGGGAGAAGCCTGACACACACCTCCACGCTTTGTCCAGATGGAGGTAGTTTGAGCGTTGGCGAGGGGGATGAAGAGAATAGGAATGTGTTCATCTGTGAAATTAAAAGTAGTACAGCATGACACACGGCAGTCTGCGTTGGGGTTGGTCAAGAGCGGTAATTGGGCTGAGTCTCACTCTGAGCACACTCAAACAAAAGCAGTGTGAGCCAGCGAGAGGAGTAGGCTCTCTCGGGAAAGGAGCACAGGAGAAAGGCTGGGGGCCTCACAGGTCAAGGACAAGGTGCATGGCAGCCTGGGGGAGGGGCTGTTTTGCTTCCCAGTTCACCCAGGGGTTGGCAGGACTCAGCCCATGTGGCTACAGAACTTAAAACGCCTTCCTCTGTGCTTGCCAGCCTCCGCAATCAGCAGCTGAGGCTGCCAGCATTTCACGTCCTGGCTGCTTCTCTCTGCGAAGGCACTTACAGAGGGTGGTCACATCTTGCTTCGGAGGGTGCCAGCCCCTCCGTTTACACCTCGCAATCCCAGAGCTTCTCCCTGGTAGAGGCCAGCTGATTCCTTACCTCAAGAACACCGCTTTTTTTTTTTTTTGGCATCACTGCGCTCCAGCGGTGGGAGTAGGAGGCCCAGCCCCATTGCTGGAATTGAACCTCCGTCCCAGTGGGCCGCAGTCCCGCGCACGACCAGTACGCCACCGGGGCTCAGCCCAAGAACACCTTTTGTATTGCACTCAGCTACTAACGACAGGCTGCGGACTTCAGACAGGGCTACCTTCTGAGAAAGGTCTAGAGCTTCACTTTGAAGCTCTGTGGAGCCCAGGGCTACTTTGGCCCAGGTGGTGTCGCCATCGGTCAAGTGAACCTCATAACAACTGTTCTTTCTTTCTTGACCCTACTTGTAATCCCAGAGTGAAGGCCATAGAGGGCAGAATTCTGGCCTCAAAGGTCTCCTTGAGTGGGGTCTTTCTAACAGGCAGAGCTGAGATGCCTACGAGTTTGGAACACAGCAGCTATCCAGTGAGCAAACAAAATGTGGTGAGGTGCCCACATGGACCCTAGCCCCTGAGGACAAGTGCATGGCTCAACACCCAGAGAAGACATAGGCTCTGGGATCAGTTGAGCTCACCTATGCTCTGTGATGGTAAAAACGCAGCAGGGAAGCTTGTGAAAGAGAGCACCGAGTCTCTTGAATAATGTCTCTACGTACACAATAACCTGCAGACCTGTCTGAAGGGTGTCAGAGGGAGATGCTGTGGTGATGAAGGTCATTGAGCAGCAGCACGGGTGGGTATCATGATGCTCTGTCTCCTCCTACCCACCTCCCACCAGCCTGTGGGCCACCTGCTGCGGTGGCCTGCATGTTGCCAGCATGCTGCAGGCTGTGCCACGGGCATGGCAGATACCAGCAGTGGCGTCCAGGTGGACAGAAAGTAGTGGGGCTTCCAGACGGAGACTAGTAAGAAAGGGCTGGTGATCTGCTTCCAGAAATTGGCCATTAAAAGCCTTCTGGATCATGACACAGGATTTTGTCAGAGGCCGTGCTGCAAGATGGGTGCCCTACGTGGACAGGCATATGGAAGCACAGAAGCTGCACCCAGGGATGCACAGCTCATCTTCAGTTTCTTCTACAGGACAACAGGAGCAACAGGAGAACAGATGGCTTCATGACAGGTGTCTCTTTTTGTTTGTTTCAGGGCCATAGTCAAATAATCACCAGAAGGAGCTGGAACCGGGGTGGGTGGGTAGGTAGCCCTGTGGATCTGCCTGGAACTTTTTTGAAGGTGGGGGAACATTTTTAAAATCATTTTATTGGAGGGCTCATACAGCTCTTATCACCATCCATCCATCCATCCATCCATCCATTGTGTCAAGCACATTTGTACATATCTTGCCAACATTTTCAAAGCGGCGAGCATCTTATACATGAATTTTCACTGAGTTTTTGAAGATCATTTGTTCTTACAATTATTGCGATCAAGAATATGTGTGCATATGTTGCCATCATTATTTTATAAACATTTATATTCTATTTGAGCCCTTGGTATCTGATCCTCTTTTTACCTTTCCTCTCCCCTCCCACCCCCATGACCCCTTGATAAATTATAAATCAGTATTATTTTCATATCTTCCACCTCCCGCTGTCTCCTTCCCGCTGTGGTTTCTACTCCCCACCTTCCCCCGACACTCCTGGTATTGCTCCTCCCATTTCTGTTCCTAAGGGGCTTATCTGACCTGGATTCTGCGTGCATTAACTCTTATCTGTACCTGTGTACGTGCTTCGGCCTAGCCCACAGTGAAAGGCAGGACTGGGGTCGTGGCAGCAGGGGATGAGGAAGCCTCAAGGAACCAGAGGAATACTGTGTGTTTTCTAGGTACTCT
>PVJH01018881.1:0-44100 GCA_004026705.1 Nesogale talazaci
TGTTTTAACTTACCTTCTAAAGTCTCTGGATGAGATTATCTTCAGCCTTGTTGAAATGGGTATCTGAGAATGTTCAGAGCATCACGGAAGGACAGTTGACGTAGCAAAGAGTTAGAAGTAGGCGGGTTGGTTGAAACGGATAATAAACGCACATTGGCTTGCCGAGATTTCAGGATATGGCAGTAAATTGAGGGGTAATGGTTTAGACATCAGCAGTCCTTGCAGAGTGAATGCGTTTCCATATTTTGAGACTCAAGGAGATTCCAAGTCACAGTGGAGTGACTTAGAAGCAGACTAAGGAAATTATAAGTAAATTACAAGAGCACAATGATTGGGCAGTTACGTACTCAACTGCTGATTTAAAAAAGTGCACTGAAAAAAGCTGAAAGTACAGGGAGACCTACGAGGCAGTAATACTTTGTCCTGTCTGGTCCTGCTGAGCTAGAATTGACCTGAAGGCACATAGCAGCAGTAAACCATTGGGGGAAACATTATTAGGTGTATTCCAAAATGACGGGACACAGTTAAACTCAGTGGCAGTTGATTTCAACTGATAGCGACCCTATAGGGCCGAGTGGAGCCGCCTCTATGGATTTATGAGACGGCAATTCTTTCTAAGAGTAGAAAGTCTCATCTTCCTCCTGAGTAGCAGCTGATGAGTTTGGACCGTGCACCTCATGGCTGGCAGCCCAACACATAAGCGCTACGCCGCCAGGGCGGGCATCAATCGTTTGAATAGATCTTTTCTTACTAGAATACTAAATACAAAAACAAAACAGCAACCACATTAAATACCCAGAGATCCAGAAAAACGCTGCTGAAGACAGAGATCAGAAATATGACCACCAGGCAGCAAACAATGGGATTTTAGAATTCTCTTTCTCTAAGGTAGATAAAAGACACTGCTGTGTTACTTAGAGAATTATTAGATAAAAAATACTTGCTTAGAACAAACTTACCCATTATTTTTAAACTTGAGGGACAGTAATGGTAATTTTATATAATTCCTTCTGGGAAAGAATTCAATTTACAAAAGTATCTTCTTTGGGGGTTAGGGTCAGAGGAAAGAAAGTAGTTGTGACTTGATGGGAACAGTTTGGTGAATAGGGACACTGGTGGATCCAGAAGAGTGATCTCACTTATAGTAAATGCATCAATGAGTCCAGCTGTAATAGAAACCTATTTCCAGCAAAACGTGATTTAAAGATGTTGTTGGAGCAAACTTGTCATTTCTCCCTATCTTTCCTCAGAGTCATCCCCAAACAACAAGTGACAACACACAATTAACAAACTGAACTTTGGAAAGTAAGACTTAGATAAACATATACAAAAACAAAATAGAAGACAAGGTTAACAAAATGTGAGAGCACAAAGATGTGTGAGAATAAGACAGGAGAGGCTACCACCTTTGCAGGACTCCAGACACATGGAGTCCTGTGGTTTTGGCACGTGTAAAGGCACTCCTTGAGGTATGAAACCCTAATCCTTTGTTTACAATGGCAGGAGTTGGATGCTTGCTTGCTTTTGTGGCTAAAATTCACCTGAACGGTTTGTTTGCTAAAGACACATGAGAGGGGTTTTTTGAAAGTCACACAAGTTCTGTTTGTAAGAAATCCTGTGTGTCCTTGGCAACAGAAGAGAAGTGATTTTTGACCCCACAGAGCTTCAATGTAGAGGGTCCCTGAACTCACAGTGGTAAACATTCTAAAATAGATTGTGAAGATGATTGTACAACTTTCATTAATATGACTGGGCTATTGAATTGTGTGATATATGAGATAGATGCCAATAAATCTACTTACCAAAAAAGCCTGTCTAATAAGATAAATTTTAGCTAGCTAGAAACATAGCCGTCACTAATCCTCATGTAGTTAGTTGGTGCCTATTATGTACTTCGTAGAGAAAAACACCCAGCCATAAGGAGTTACAATACTTAATAGTCTCAAATATCTTTATATTCTTATAATTATAATTTAATGCATAACTACAGCTAAAAATTTTTGCCATTTTTAATAAATGCAAATATAGCTGTAGTATTATTAAATATGATATTTACTGTAATAAAGAGAGTTTATAGACACAGATGCCTCCCCCACTAAATTCCTTTAAAATAGCTCTGCAAGGAATGATCCAAGCACAAGACTCTGCTAAGACTCTTTGCTAAAAGTATCTGATATTATCTGTGCAGGAAAAATGCACACAGAGAGGAATAAATGTTGTCTTTTTATCTCTAATCTCCATGATCATGTCTCTGTTATTTTATAACTGTATAATGACTCCTGGAAAAACAACTCAGAGGATCTTATCTGACTTCTGTGGCTACCACATTGTCATTAGACACAGGGAAGACATGCCTCCACGGCCCCATGTATCTTTCCCTGTTCTGACACCAACCACTGCTCCTGGGGCACTCTCATTGTTCTGCTGAGTTTGATCTTTTGTTGCGATGATCACACATAACTCACAAACAGCATTTACAGCTATAAAGGTATATTAGGGAAGTTAACAGGCTGCCACAAATCAGGCTCAGTGAACACTAAGGATACAATCATTGATCCACAGCAACTCCTCTCAGTCAACAGCCAAATCTCTCTCCAGTTCTTTGCCCCTCAGTCATGTGATCCCTGGTCTCTCCCTCCCTCTCTCTCTCACTGTCTCATAGCCTCAACATTGCTCCTCTGTTCAATATCTTTGTCTCTTGCCTCAGTCCTGGTTCCTTGACTGTGTTCCATGGTCTCTGTGCCTTAGCCTCTTGTGCCTCCGATTTAGATCTCCACCACTTTAGACATAGATGTCTAATGGTCTCCATTGGTGGCTCTTCTTTCAATGGATAGGTAATTTCTCTCTGTGTGCCTGCTTCAGAGACAGCTCATTCCTAGGTGGAGGTGTGGTTTTTGTCCTTCAGCAGACTCTACCTGCATGGAAACAGAGTGGTGATTTGAATCATGGTCTGTACTAAAATTGAGACAAAGAGCATATTCCAGAAAGTTCCCTCTAAAATAGGATTGTGACCACAAGCACATAGGTTAGAATTTATAATATATCATAAAAGGGATTATGGCTAGAACAACCATCTTCAGTAATTGACTATAGCTCAAATACCTGTTTTCCACATTTGAGGAAACAAAAGAAGCTGCAGATGGAGTTTTAAATAGCTCATTGTTGAAGAATCAACATACTTGAATACTGTATATTTTTTAAAAAGCATAATATCAATTATCAGAACAAGATCACTTAGAAGGTGATTTAAGAGACTTTGTCAATAGAACCCAGATCAGGTCATATCCTTTGCTCTATTTATTCTTCCAATACTATATTACTAGAGGGATCTACATTTACCATGTTACATTAAAACCAGTTTGACATCACTACGATATCTGATGGTAATATGTGAAAAATATATTCATCTTAGACATGCAGCATTAAGTTTATTGGGGAATTTCCCTATTTTGACATTGCTCTCCAAGGAAACTTGTCTTGCGTGACTCTACCCACACTTGCTTTACGCTGCCTTCAAATCTGTGAGGGATTATTATCAACAGATTATACCACAGACTCAGCCCACTGAGGGTATTTAAATGGAATTTGAACTTAAATTTTTTTAAATGTTGTACATTTTGTACAGACATATAATTTTCTGATGCCATTTAAAAATATAACAATAAAATAATTAAGATTCTCTTTCAAAAGCAAAATTTCAATAATATATGCAGTGTCTATGACTGTGATTGTTTTCAAGTATGGAATTTAAACAGCACACCATATGTCAACTATATAATCCAGGGACATACAAATACATATATCATTAGGAACTAATGACAAGGAAGATCATTTTGTGTGGCTTATTTTTAGAATGCAAAAGTAAATAAGAAAAATCATACTAGAATTCAAATATTTTATAGTGTAATTCATTTAAAATCTCTTTTTTCCATTCCTTTACTGAAAGGTCAAATTGTTCAAAAAACCAAAACCAAACAAACAAACACACATACTGCCATTGGGTGAGTTTTGATTCATAGCAATCTTATAGGTTAAGAGCACTTCATTGTAGGGTTCCCAGGCTGTAAGACTTTATAGAAGTGGGTTCCCATATCTTTTCTCTGTGGAGTGGCTGGTGGGTTTAAAATGCTAAGTGTTCCAGTGAGCAGACAGCCCATTTAAATGGCTGAGCCACCAGAGGACCTTATTTGATCAATCACCATACTGAATTTTCTTAAATTGACAGGCTGGTAAAACCTTCAAATAACTAATAATGCATAATATTCAAGTTGCTTTCTATAACTTGTATATGCAGTCCTTAGTTGTGGAAATCTATTTTAAAGAAAAAGATTGAATTTGGAACTAAAAGATTTTATCAAGTGATTAAGCCTATATAAAGTTCCACATTTCTATAACTGGTTTAGGCACTGGTTTATAACTGTGGAAATTGTTAAATAAATGTTTTTAATAAAATAGATTGAGGTTTAATACTGGAAAAGAGTTTCCACTCATGATAATACCTGGTAGCTCGTGGATTTTTTTCTATTCAAAACTCAATGTGGCTAATTTCTATCAGTAAAATATTTGTAATTATTTGATTGAATAGAACATATGTATCCAGAGGGCTTGATTTAATTTGATGATAACTTTATTTTCTTGCACTTCATGAAGAGATTCACTTTTATTTCATGATGATTGTGGGGACATTGCAATTAAAAAGGTGGTCATTGATAATGATGAGGTTTTGCCATATGATATTTGGGTATTTATGAGAAATATGGGAAATAAAATGGAAAATTAAGAAAGATGAGCATGTTTATAGAGAAATGAAATCTAAAATCATGATGCCGGAGGTGATTCTATTTCAAATAATTTTATTTGAACAGAATTATTGAGATTAATCTCTGCAGTAGATAAATAATAGTTAAGCAACCTGATAATCATTTTGGTGTACTGAAAACTTGAAAAAGGTAAGGTTCTTGTATAGGAGTTCTGATGGTAGGTGACATTTCTCTAAACAATATTATCAGTTTGACAGTTTTAAGAATCATTTGGGTAAATTTTGATGGGGAGACAATAGCATCCTAATTCTAGTACCAGAAAACAGAGATTGCAAGAGGTTTTGTGAAAATCAGGGTATGAGGTAATTTTAGACTGTACTTAAGTGACATCACATCAAGTCCAACTCATGGTGACCCCCTGCACAACAGAAGGTAGCACTCCATAATTTTAAGTCACACTTGAAATTGTTCCCATGCCTAGCTTCCCTCTGATAGCCTAGTCCCTGCCCCCTGTTACAGCCAGTTTTGTTAATCTGTCTTGTTGAAGACTTCTCTCATTTTTTGTGACCCTCCCTCTACCAAACACAGTTTCCATCTTGAGAGACTGATCTTCTCTGACAAAATGCCCACAGTATGTTAGACAATGCCTTGCCATCCTTGTCTTTCAGGAGCACTCTGGATGCACTTAGACAGAAGCTTGAATACATACTGCAGAACCAACCTTTTTAATACATTGCCATTGTTCTGGTATTTATTGTCACTTGGCAGTTGAGAAACAAACAGAAGGTGACTTGGGGGGATTTGGGAGAAGTACGAATAGTTAGTATCTGTGTTCTGCCTCCGTGTTTAGACCGGAATCATAGTGATGTGCCTCAAGGGGAAGGGCATCAAATTGCCATTTTATATGCAAATACTCTAGGTTGATAGCCAAAAAGAAAATGCAGTCTTAGCTTATCTCAAGATGAAAGAACTGAAGGAAAAAACAGCCTTCAGTATGAATATTGGGAGGTTCTGTGGGCAAAATATTGAAATATGCAAGAAAAATTAAAAGTGGCTGGAAGAAATAGAGAATCATTTCAGCAAAAAAAAAAATCTGGTTGTTTTTCAACTATTTCAAGAGTTAGTGTATTATCAACAATTGATGGCATCGAAGGGAAGAGACCGAAGTTGCACTGAAAGCATTAGCTACAAACAAGACTCCAGAAATTGATAAAATACCAATTTAAATGTAAAAACAGGATGATAAAGCATTAGACATATTCCGCTGCCCATGTCAAGCGTGGTCAACAGACAGGAAGAAATCCAAATGTATTCCCATTCCGAAGAAGGTATTCCTTCAAAAAGATGCTGAAACCATAACTGAGGGCGATTCAACAATGATGCATCAGTACCATGAAGGGAGCTGCCAGATATTTAGACCAGATTCAGAACAAGACATAGCATGAAATCCATCATTGCTGAAATTAGATGGCTCTTGGGCTGAATGCAGAGAATAGTAGAAAGATGTTTACTTGTGTCTTAATGGTTACACAAATTATATATTATGCAGGCATAGAGATCATAACAAATCTGGATCACTAAATAATGGGGATTCTGGTGCATTGTAGTAATGTAGAATCTGTACATGGACTGAAGCAATCATTAAAATCAAACAAGGTACTACTGTGTGGCTTGGAATTAGAAAAAGTTCACATTAGGGTCAAATATCTTCATCACATTTATTCTATTTGGATATTGTTGAGCAAAAATGCTACACAGTAGACTATAAAAAAGGAAGCATTAGGATTGGAGGACGACTTATTAACAACCTGCGGTAAGCAGACAAAGATCAAGGACTTCCTCAGCATAGGTTGCAACTCAATGTCAGAAACTTGAGGGACAGGCATGAACATGTTAAACAGAGAATGAATGAAATTGACAAAGGCTTATTTTGCTTCTATCTATAATCAATTGCTTATGGAAATCAAGTGATGTGTTTCACTGGACAAATCTGCTGCACAGGACCTCTTTGAAGTATTGAGGAACCAGGAGGCCACATTGAGGACTAACGTGTGCTTGTCCTCAGCCATAGTATTTTTTTAATTGTCTAATATGAATGTGAGAGTTTGACAACAAATAAGGAGGACTGCAATTTTATTGGTGCACTGGAATTTTAGGGGTGCTAATGAATACCAATAATACTGTACATTATAGCAGAAGATGAACAATTACAGCCAGAATGCTTCTTTGAAATAAGGACAATGGCACTGCCTTTTCTATTTTGGATATATTGTCAGGAAAGGAGAGTCCCTGAAAACCAAATAATGCTTAGGAGAAAGTCAAGGAAAAAGAAAGGCCATCAAAGACAGGGATTGATACAGGAACTTCAAAAATGAACTCAAACACAGCAGTTGCCAGTGTGGTACTGGACAGGGCAATGTTCCGTTATGTTGCATATACCAAATTAAAGTCACCTAAATTGACAACAACAAATTGACAACTTTCATCAGCCTGAAACTTATATAAAGTGGTTTTTATCTCAAATGATCCCCCAAATCACCAGTATTTACAGTATTATTAGAGCACATCATCTTCAATTTCTCACTTGCATCTTGTTAGTGTGGGGGATAAACTGTCAGTCTTTTATATGTTACCACAATCAAGAACTTAAAACAATATTTATTTCTCTTTTCTCTGAGCTCTGATTTAAATGTTGCCATAGGAAATTATAAACAGAACAACAAAAATCCCCTTGAAAGGAAAAGAACTCAAATCAAAAGAAAGCAAAGTATTTTGGGCCTCACAATGTATCTGTGTGTTTTACACCTCCCAGCAGTTAAAAGCCTTCTTCTCTACTCCCTTTCATGAGTATAAACTAGACAAATTACATCCATCCTAGTCATAAGCAATTTTTTAAAAAATCGCTCATCTATCCACCCTATTGATATTCACATATTATTATTATTATTATTATTATTATTATTATTATGTGATTATTCCATTTATGGGCTTTTTGAGAATCCAATTTTTATATCTTACTTGTTGCTACTTAAATCTCTTCCTTTTGAGGGTCAACTTCATCTAAATCCTTTAATATCAATCTTTCTGACCCTTTCTGTCCTGTTTCATCCTCATTTCCTCAGATTCTTTAAAGGCTACTCTTTTGCTCTTTGTCCCATTTGCACAGGTCTAACTGCTTAGTCTTTAGCTCTCAAGAGTTCTTATCCTATACATGTTTTCTCTGGCATTCTCTTTGCCACCCCCATATATTAAGTTACATTTTATGACTCTTACTCATGACTTCAAATTTTATGACTGAAATTTATGACTCCAATCTCTCTCTCAAACCTTTCCCCTCAGGCCCACATCTATATTTCTCATTGCCTATTGGACATCATAAACAAGATGACAACAGCCACTTCAAAATCACCATGTCTAGAAACAAACACATGGTCTAACCTAAAATGTTTCTCAGTCAAAAAATCAATTTGTTTTCCTTTTTCCTGGGGTGTTCACCTTTCCAACTCAATTTCACTACTTTGAAATAGAAGATTCACCAGAACCACCTCTCTGTCATTTATACTCATATTATAGACACAATTCTACATCTCACATCATCCCTTTTCTCTTTCTTAACTTCATCATCATTGGCATTACCTAATCTCAGCTTAGACTACTTCTTGGTTTAATTGTAATTTCCAAAACCTAATATAGTGTCAATTTGAGGATTAAGAGTGTAGCGATGGAGTGTAGTCTGTCAATCTGTAGATAGTCAGAGACCTCTGTGTGGGCATGGCCTTCCCCTGAGAGTTCTGAAAAATGTGGTAATTCCTTCTTGCAGGTGGAGACACTCTCTCTTGGCTAATTTGCTTGGAGACACTCGACTACACAGCTGCCTCTCTGTGAGATATTGCAGCTGACAAGACACATGGCAGCATGCTGATGGAACCCGAACCCTGAAAACTGATGGAGACCTGGGAAGACCCCTGACAACACTGAGATTCTTCTACCACCACTGGTTACACAAGACTCTGAACTCATTGGCCTGTGATGGTCCTGGTGTTATTGCATGTGCTGTGTAAGTCTGAAGAGAATTTATAGACTGGTCTCAAACATGTGGGCTAATATCAGACTTATGACCCTGAAGTGGATTGGGATGCTTTTGCGATATACAGTTGCTCTTGTATATAATTTCTTACACACATGTGTGTTTATGAATTTGTTTCTCTAGTCTACCCTAACACACCTTCTTACATAACAGCCTAATTTCATCCAGATATAATCCCAAGCCATCTATTTTCTCAAGGTAGACATTTCCTGATACCAAACATTTACTTCCATGATTGATTTATTGCTCCCTGTCACCTTGAAGATAAACTCCAAATTTCCAAATTAGTCATGTAAAACTAATAATGTGTATAACTTCTCTAATTCCCAGTTTCACATTCTAGTACCCCAACTTGTACTTAATGGCTACAGTAAAAACTTGCAGATGTGCATGCATATATGTGCATGTGTGCACACATGCATGGATCATGAAAGAAAGCCTTCATAGTTTTCTGCTGTATCTGATTTTGATATCTTTGCTACATATGCATGCACTCTTGACATAGTAGTATTCCTAAAAACCTGTTTCAAATCCTGAACACACAAGGACAGGCAGAAAGTCCAAAGATAGAGCTTTTCCATTAGAAACTCCACAGGAGTTATACCACTCTGATCTTTGCTTTATAAAGATTGATCATTTTAATCACAATAACTCATTATCAACTAAGTATGATGTAAAACATGTCTCACCAAAAGATAAGGAAGGCACTATATTGTCTCTGTGCTTCCTTGCTCTCTGACCACCACTGTATTTTTTTCTTTCACATTTTCTTTAAATAAAACTAGTACTGTGATGGAAACTTGCATTCATGGTCTCATGTCATCATAGACTTCTGTCAGAACCTGAATTCACTATCATGTTGGCGGTGGTCTACAATTGGAGGAGGATGGTAGCATGAAGAGAAAATGAAGCAAGGGTTTTTTGAATAGTAATCGTCTCTATAACTTTAATAAAGTGTGAAGAAGCAAACAGTAGGAAATGGCAGAATTAGAAACAACAGACAAAACACATGTCACTTCATCAACAAATCAAGAACCTTTTTTTTGCTTCCCTGTCTAAAATTACAAAGATCCAGATACAAGACTATCAAAGATGTGAATAAATTGAAGGAGGGACAAGAAGACTTGAAAACTCCCACAGAGGGAAACACTTTTTTTATGTGTGCAAATCAAAACCTTAGCCTCCTCAAAGAGTATTCAAAATATTCTTCATCCTCAGAGGGATCATTCCCAGAACCCCCCCAGGACCCTTGGGAAGATGCTCATAAAAGTCAGTGGACAGACCTGGAATTATATATGTCTTTTGCTTTTTTATTGTTTTTGAGGGATTTTTTTTTTGCTGGTCATTTTTCTTTTTCCTTGTTATTCAATCTTTTGTTTTATCTCCAATTTTGCTGTTTTCCCTACCTCTATAAGGTAAGCATGGGGAACAAGGTTTAGAAGCACGCAGTCTGATGGTTCTGGAGGGATGTGAGTGGGCGGCAGAAGGGGGAAGGAGCAGGCAGGGAAATGAGCAGTGGGCAAACAACACCACAGACATGGGAACAATCAGGGAATTAAAAACAACAAGGGGGAGGACATAACTATAGTGGTGGTATTGGTGCAACAGCAATCTAGTAGAGAGGAATTACTAAGAGGCAGAAGAAGGGTAAGCATGATGGTGGGGTAGGAGGTAGATAAAGGAAACAAAGGAATGATCAAGGAAGCAAAGCTATGGATAGAGGTATAAACAGTTGTGTACTTATGTAAATATATTAATTTATAAAAATAGATGCATTGACTTAGGAATATGTATTTATATTACAATACCTTGAGGAAGATGATGGATTTGGACCTCTGGTCAAGCCCTCCCTCATTGCATGAATACTTTGTTCTAACAAGCTGACATTCCATGATACTCACCCTTTCCAAATGATTGTTAAATAATAAATGGATGAATAAGCAAATGTGGTGAAGAAATATAATGGTGCCTGGTTCTCAGAAATATAGTACCTGGGGCCATAAAGGCTTGAAACAAGCAGTCATCTAGCACAGAAGTAGCAAACACAGATGGAAGAAGTACATCAGCCTGTGTGATCATGAGATATAGGTAGAATAAGGGGGGTTAGAGCAAAGACCCCAAATCCATCAGTACACAATAAGACATCCCTCACAGAAGGGTCACAAGGGAAGGATGTCACATTGAAGTCAACCAGGGCACAGAATAGCACTGAAGAAACACAGTATTTCTCCATTCCTTTTAGGCTTCCCACTATCATGACCATAGTCCTGCCTTCCCATTCTCGCTAGATGGGAGCATGCGTACTGGGACATATAAGAGCTCATGACACACAGAACCCAGGAAAGACCAAGCCCTTAGAAACAGAAATGGAAGAATCATACCAGGAAGGAAGGGGAAAATGTGAGGAGAGGAGGAGTGGAAGGGGAAAACAATTGCAGTGATCAACTCATGACCTCCCCACTCTCCAGGGCGAAGACCAGCAGAAACATGGGTGAATGGAGACAACGGTCAATGTACATATAGCTGCATATGTACAAATATGCTAGACAATTGAAGAATGCTATAAGAGCATTAAGAGACTCAATAACATGATTTATAAATAAAATAATAAAAATAAAAATGGGTGACAGTGTATTGCAGCAGTGCCTTAAGTATCAAATTTCTTTAATATGACAGAGAAATTTCTTTTCCCTTCTTCTGTAAAATTCCTAAAGAAGAAAATCTACCTCTGTGGATGTGCAGGAAGATAAATGAAAGAGGACTTCCCTGCCAGGTAATGGACAGACCAAAACCATCTCTCCCTACATATGTCATGAGGGAATTCCATCAGGGTTGTCTTTATGCCATCACCTCCTCCAGAGACTTTCTTCCAATGTCTCCATCTTGTTTTTTCCCTACTAAATTGTGTCTTCATTAAATTGCTTTCTGAAGCTATTGTCGACTTTTTCATTCCTATATAGTATGGTATGCATGTTCTCTTTTGTGTCTGAAAAAGGTTTATTTTTCATGCATTGTGTGCTTGGAAGTATCTCTGTATTTGCTCATTGTTTGGTAGATAATATCTTTAATAGATAACATCTTCCACAGAACATTTCTTATACCATTTTACACATCATACTAGGACTTTTCATTAATTTTTTTCTATTGCACTGGAATATGAAGAAAGAATTGCATTTTATTCAACTTCATGATACACAGATAAAAAATTATGTCTGGAGCATAATACATGGATATGCATCACTGTTAATAAATTTAAAAAGAGAAAATAGGAAGAAAGTGGTGAAGAAAAGCAGAAAGAGGGGCAGAAGCAAAGGGTAAAAGAGAAAAAATGAAGGGAATTCATTAAATACACTGAGAGTATGCCGTACCTTATACTCAAGTTTTCAAGCCTCTTGACAGGTAAGTTTAATCCTACTAATCCTACTATAACATCTTGATATTGCATTGTGAGAAATTGCTCCACGGAGTATGTGTGAGTTGTTCATTCTGTTCTCCAATCTAGTGACAGTCAAGGCAGTGATGCTCAATTACCTTCTGTGAGAGTAAATGAAACAATAATCTAAGTTTTTAAAAAGTCTATAGCTGAATATTCAATGACATCATAACTCTACTAAAGAAAAAAGCTATGCGCAATTAGATGAATAATTATTTCTTGAAAAGAATCATTAAATAGTTTTGATGAGGAATAATAATAGAGCATTTGGAGCTGTTAGATCAATAATTTATATTTTAGAAACACACTAAGTACATATTTTTACATTTGATTATTAAGGTTTCTTCAGTGGATGTCTTCTAAAAAAATAGATTTCTATACTTAGCAGTTTTGTAAGTAATTAAATCTATATATGCATATGTTGTTAATACATTATTGTAGTTAAAATTAGACAACTCAACGATCTCCAAACATTTATGATTGATTATTAAAATGACAGGTTCAAATGCAGCGGCGGCTCTCAGGAGCAGCGCTGGGTAGAGCCCACGACCAGCAGAGGCAGTGATCTCCCCCCCCCCCAAATAAAATAAAATAAAATAAAATGACAAATATATGTAAAGCAAAAGAGAAAGTACTTATCATATTTTATAAACCATTTTAACATAAGAATACATTTAAATAATTATAATAATCCAAAATTTTATAGTTTTGTAGTCACAAATTTCTTGAAATAGAAAAGAAATTTCTCTGAGGAGAAAAATTAGGCACTTAAAATAAAAGCTTATATTTATATTAGAAATTTTCATATACCACTATAGGTTTCCAAAATTATAATTAGCAGGAATAGAAGGCCACCTCTTTCTCCCGTGGATCAGTTGGTAGTTTTGAACTGCTGACCTTGCACTTAGAAGCCCATCATGCAACTGCTATGCCACAAGGGCTCTTATGATTTGGAATTGACTCAATGACAATGAATTTTTGAGTTAGGAGTCATTGAATATTTCTAGTTAAATATTCTTTCTAGAAATTTAGTTATGCATCTTTTTTTAAATTAGAGACTGACTCAAATTACAGAATCAAATAATTAGTGTTATTCTTATTTTTAAAAAAACTGTAAAATCCATTTTCTTCCTTCCTTCCTAGTTCTTATTATATTGTGGATTATGTTCTTTTGTATTCTGTAAACATTTATTGAGTTTCTGTTTCTTAGCAGGCATTGTCGGTATGTTGTTTACAATATTTACTACTTAACCTGTCCAATGACAGCAAAAATTTGATATTGTTATCTTTAAAATTGTGGTGAAGAATATTTAACTCAGAGGGCTTTAAATGGGTCTCTCACTACTACTCAAAACATGATACTAGACTAGAATTTAGTGTTTTATTAGTACTCCAACTTGCATATTTCCCCACTTTCCAGATTTGCTCATTGTTTACCATTTTAATACTTCAGAACATTGACCAAACACTTGGATGGGGATGGGGAGACAGGGAAGGGTTCAGTGGGCAAACAACACTATAGACAGGGGAACACCTAGGGAATAAAAATCAATAAAGAGGAGAATATAGAGATATCAGGGACCCTGGTGCAACAGGGCAAGCATGATGAAAGGGCAGGAGGGTAAAACGAAACAAAGGAAAGACTGAGGAAGCAAGCTGTGGATAGAGGTATAAGCATAGGTGCGTCCACATGTAAATACATTAATCCATAAAAATAGGTGTATTGGCTTATGTACATATATTTATATGGCAATATGCTGAGGTAATAGATGAGCTTTGCACTTGTGCTCATACCCTCCCTCAATGCAAGACTACTTTGTTCTAACACAATGGTGATCTGAGGTACTCATCCTCCTGGTACAGTCACTGAAGACAAAATGGGTGCATAAGCAAATGTGGTGAAAAAGGCAGATGGTGCCAGCTAATAAAAGATATAATGTCTGGGGTCTTAAAGGCTTGATGTGAAACAAGCAGCCATCCATCAGAGAAACAACAATCCAACACCAGCCTGTGCGAGCATGAGGCATCTTTGGGACCAGGTAATGGGCATCAGAAGACCTTTAACAAACAAACAAAACCATTATGTTGAGAATAAGGTGGGCTGGAGCTGAGACTCAGCTGTAGACAATGGAACGTTCCCCATAGAGGGTCACAGGAAAAGGATGGGTCAACCACGGCACAGTAAACACACCATTGAAACACACACTATTCTTGCCTTGAGCTCTTATCTACCCCTGAGTACTTGCTTGGATCTAGTCTGAAGTGAGAGGCATCACTGGGGTCATGGAGAGTTGAGGGTGAGGAAAGCCTTTGAACTGGACTGGGCTGGGATGCTTTCTCAATGTCCCATTCCTCTTGTATATAAACCTTTTCCTTATATTCACATGCGTGTCTATGATTTTGTTTCTCTAGTCTACCCGGACTAACACACTTGGTATCAGTTCCTCATTTTTCACTTCCCTCCCCCACCTCACTCTTTTCTTTTTATGTGACTATTCAGATGATCACAGCACTGGCCACTTTTTCCAACCTTTCTTTATTATTACTCTGGGTTACCTCTCATTCCAAACAATATGACCTTTCCACATGTAGGAATGCTAACAGAAATCTATTTATGTTCTACTGTGAGCATTTCTAGAATCCTTAGGAAGTAAATTGGTATTGATAAGGGGAAAGAGGACTTTCAAATTTTACTAGCTGAAAACTGATCAAATTTCATAGAAGTTAGCACTGCCAGTGTCTGAAATTAAGGGAAGAGCCGAGAGAATATGAAATGCTGCAATATAATTGTAGAGATCATACAGAGAGACCAACCCTAAAATGTAAATGCCCCTCTGGAGAGTTACATCTTTTCCTAATGCTCGCTAGCTATAAAATTAAACACTGTCCTGACTGGTTTATTTTGTTAACTATAGATCAATGCATTGAGAGGAAAGAAAGATCAGCAGTATGGATGAGAAGAACGCATTTTGGAGGGAGAGGGAGAAGGACCACAATATCAGAATTATTTTGCAATAACACTTGGATGATATTGCCAGATTTATCTGTCCCAATGGCACTGAGGATTAGCCATTGGGCCAGGTCAGCATTTCCCGCCTACAAGCTGTGGGAGAAAAAGAAACTATTCTCCCATAAAGATCCAGTCTTCCAAACCCCAAAAAGCAGTTTTCTTCTGTCCTCTAGAATCTCTAAGTTGTTTTGTAGTTGTTTTTAACTTGTAGTCTCTTTTTCTTTTTTTATGATTTGCCTGATGTTTGTCTCTTTAGGTAGGTATGGCAATTTGGAGACTTAATGACAAAAGAAGTATGAAAATCATTGGGCATGTTCTAAATGTAGCTCAAGCTTTCTTTCATTCAGTGAGGTTTCTTTTTGCTTTTCTCTCTTTCTTTTTTTAATCCATTCTTTCTATTTTTGATGAGTGGGCAAGGCCTATAGGACCTGAAGAATTCACAAAGCAGCCCATGAATAATCAACAGTTGCTTACATTTCCATCCTATTCAAATGGCCATTCAGTCAGTGTGGGAATGTCAGGCTTCTCAGAAAGCTTGAGGTGATTGGTCTTGACAATGACTTACAGAGTTTCCACATTGTAAATAGAATCATGCGAGTGGAGTGACAGTTTTCATTGGGGTAGGAGAGAATCTTTCCATCACTTAGTTGTGCCCTGGGATGACACATCCTCCTTAGCATTTAGGTCACACTGCTGCACAGAAATTCAGTTAATTAATAGTGATTGGTTGGAATTTGAGCATTCACTGGAATTTGCATTTTCCTGGCATTTAGAGGACCATGTCAATTATGGTACCCTGGACTTTGTTAAGGGAAAATAGTTCAAAATTCCAATTCCATCTATACTAGCTCCACCATTTACTCTATTTATCTAGCGAGGTTTACAGTAGAAGTACTATCAAGACCTTTATTCAATTTTCCTCATTTTTTTAAGAGTATGTTCGCAAGGAAGTGGTTTTCTGTAAAGATGGAGCAGACATTTCTCTGAACTAAGCACACATGCATTATTGGTTCCTTAAGATAACTGGACCCATTCAAGAGTTCAGAAGTTACTCCCTCTTTGTACTGGTAGTTTCTGGGGGACACTGTTAATCTGAGTGTAGAGTGCCCACCTTGCACAAGGGAAATCCGATTTGATTCCAGGAGAGCTTGTCCCAGGTACAGCAAGCACCCATCTGTCAATGAAGGCTTACATGTTGATTTGCTGCGGAACAGGCCTCAGCAGAGCTTCCAGACGAAAGCAAACTGGGTCCAATCCATGTAATCTGCAGCCGATTATGAGGATGGCACTAGGCCAAGTGCATTTCATTTAGTTGTGGATGGTGTCACCATGAGTCTGGATCGATTTCACAGTTGCTAACAACAAGAACTACAATTGACAGCTTACAGAAGTTTGGCTCACACAGAGAAAGAAAGCATGACTGATCTGACCTTTGCAAAGTGACCTTCATTAGCGGCTCTTGCTTCACCCTGCACAGAGCTACAGGTACTGCGCTGAACCATCTAACAGGCAATAGGGTCTACGTTCTTCCTGATGACTGGTGTGACATAGTGAAGCATTGCTTCACTGGAGTTGAAGAGTGGTCCAAGCAGTGGGAGTTTTTGCTTCTTCCTCCTTATTTAGGTTCGTAGATTATGGCTGCAAAATGGAGGCAATACATGCTCAGTTTATAGTACAAATGAGATAGTCTATTTGAATGTGCTTTGCATTTTGTGAGGAAATGCTCTCTAAATAGTCAAGGTTTTATTTGTTGTATGAGTCTCTTCAAGTGCTTTCTTAAAAAATATAAAACTGTAGGTTCATATACCATGTATATGCACACAATGGAAAGGAGTATTGAATAGCCATGCAGAGTGCAAACAAATAATCTGTATGCTTTATTGTACACTTATATACATGCTTATGCTAGAATTTCTCTATAAATAAGACAGAGTACAAATTGTTTGGTCATTATTGAGTCCATTATCCTCTCAAATTCTGAACAAGGAAATAATTCTCTTTTATCAAATGGGCCAGTTGTGAAACAAATAGTGTCAGCAGGTTCATTTGCTCAGATGTGTTTGATGATTAATAAGAAGGTGTTAAAGTGAGTTCAATGAAAAGATTACTAGGAAGGGTGGCTTTTTATTATGACCTGGAGGTGGATTGCTTTCCATCACTGGTTATGGACGAGAGAGAGGCAGTAAAGGACTGTGTTACTGTATTGCTAGATATTTGGATCTTTTGCAAGTACTGACAGAGACTTTCAGAAAGCACCTCTCTCCTCTGTTATTCAATTCACCAAATCAGCAGGACTTCCAATTCTATCTACATTTTTTGAAAATAGAAGTAGCTAATTGTTTTCTCTTTAAACATATTTTACTAAATGGCATTTTTTAAGAGCATTAAAACCTTTTATTGCTTTAAGGAATTTTTTCTCAAAATAACTTGGATGGGGGTGAAAGGATATTTTTAAATGAGAATTGCATATATTTATAATTCATATGGGATTTACTAAAAGGAAAGTGAATAATTTTGATACAAACAACTTATATATTAGAGCTAGTCTTACTAGTTATGAGAAGTAATTCATTACTTTTCTTAAAGTTACTCCTTAATAATGCATTGATATTTATGCAATAAAGGAAAACACTAATTATGAACTCAGTTTTATCTTCAAAGTAGTCAAGAAACATTAATTATTAACAGGTCATTGGTACTGAACTTTTTGAAGGCTATATATGTTGTTGGATTTTAAGTTTCTTAGAAAGTGATCTGGAAAACAATGCAAGTCTCTAAATATAGTTTGTAGTCCCTGGGTGCTGCACACATTAAGTGCTTGCCTGCTAAATGAAAGGTAGACAGTTCGAATCTCTTTAGAAGCACCATGGAAAAAAAATCTGGAAATCTGGTTCCCAAGCATCCACCCTTGAAAACCCTTTGGAACCCAGTTCTCATCTGAGATACCATAGGTATATATGTAGGTATGTGTTGATAAACACACATATATTATCAAGCAATTATGGCAACTCTTGCAACCCTCAAACTATATCTTTAAGATTAGACCTGAAAATTATGGCAATCAAGCATATGAGGCTGAGGTGTGTGCCATTTTCAGTTGATGAAAATTCCAACTATAAAAGCACTCTTCATTCGTCTCCTGAAAGGAGGTCCAGGCATGCAATGGTCAAAGTTCTCTACAGATAATCAAAAAATTAGTGGGCATAGTCCATCAATCACTCCATAGGGAAAAGATGTGGACATCTGTTTCCTGTGTAGTCTTGGAAACTCTATGAAACAATACAGCAGTCTTAAACATTTGCTGTAGCGTTAGAATTGATTTCTGACTTGCCTGCTGTCACAGAGGTAAGCTGTGACAGGAGAAGGCACAGGAAAGGTACTGGAGGAAGGAAGGGACCTGTCTTCCAGTTTCTGCATTCTGTTCTTACGGAGGTATTGAATCACTAACTGCAAGATAGGAGGTTCAAACCAGATACTGGGAGGAAAAAAATGAACCTATCTGTTCTCATAAATATTTCCAATCTTGGAAGCTCTATGTAGGATGTAGCACTGACGGCGCGAGGGTAGATTCGGCTGACTTCCTGACACTTGGAGACTTCGGAGTTCCTCAGTGTTTCTTTCACATCTCTTCACACTCGATCTTCTTCCCTGCTTTCTGGAGAGGTATAGCTCCCTGGGGAGCTGTGCAGGAGTCAAACCAGCTTTGGATTCTGTTGGAGAGAGTTTAGTAACACGGCTTTGGAGAAGTTCATTTCCCAATGAATTCCATTCGCTTCTAGGACAGGGATCCTTGCCCTCTGGCCACAATTCACTGACTATGGAATCATTCTGCTGAGCGCCTTACAGTGATTTCCCCAGCCACTGGTGTCTTTACATACAGCCTCTCTTAAAACGTCTGGAGAAAACCCTCATCTTGCGAAAGGCTCTGTATTTTCCCCACCCACGTGCTCTGTGTCCTCTCCCTTGCCTTCAGTGTATTCTTTGGAGTTGTCTTTTTCACCCTCCACCTAGCTATTTCTTGGTGAGCTTTTATTTCTTTATATAAAGCCATTTCTGTTCAAATGAAGTTTGTGTCTCTGGATTCACCCCTCACGGATGTGGTGGTTGAATAGAGCATAGTAGTTCACTGAAGTTGTTAGGTGTTGTGGAGTTGGTCACTTCCAGTTCACAGAACCCCGGGTGCAGAGGCATGAAACACTGCCGGATTCTTCGCGGGCCCCACAAGGAAAGACTTGCTGTAGGGCTTTGTTAGTAGAATCACTGGAGTTCCTACTGGAAAGGAAGCCTGGGAAAATATGAGTGCCTCTTCCTTCTCCCCTTCTCCCTTTTTTCTGTTAGAATTGAGAAGGGTGGTTTGAGACCTGCCTGAAGTTCTAGTCTTCTGTCCACCTAACCTAGGCACCAGAAACTTTTCAACTTTCTCTTCCTCTGTTTTTGAGTTAGGTAGAGATCCAACAGACACTTTGTGTGTTTATTTTATTTGCATATATTTCCTTCTCCACTCTCCCTTTAATATGTGTCTACCCTTTCATTAGTGATTGCCCTTCCCTTCTCCATTCACTCCCCAAACTAAAAAGAAAAATTAATCACTGCCACAGCCTCGTGATCACACTATTAGAGCAGAATGACAGAATTCATGGCATCTCCAAGTGAGTGTTGTCAGTAGAAAATATCCAAGGAAGTGAATTGAGAGAGTGTCGCTGCCTCCAAGAAAGAATTATCCCATTTTCCAGAATTTTCAGAAAACCATGTCCACACAGAGATCTCATTGGCTATCTCCAGATTGATAGTGTAAACTCCACCCCTACCTCTCTTAATTCTCAAACTGACACCAGATTAGGTGACCAGATTAGGTCAAACTTGGTCATTTTATTGTTGCTAAACTCTTGTTTTTCATACTGCCAATTACTATATCTGTTTATTTCCCCTATAAATGTGTATGTATATATTACTAAAGTTTTATGATACTTTATCCATATTTTATTTCATACATTGAAATATATTATACTCTCCAGAAGTGTGGTTTCCTTTTTCTTCCTAGGAAGTTATATGAGGGTAAGTTTTAAAAAGCCATCACACTATGGTTTGAATCCATACATGCTGAGGTTTATTCTAAACAGACTGTGTTTACTCTTGTCTCTGAGATCAGTGGGTGGGTACTGACAATTTCTCTTGTCTTAGCCTTATGATGATGCTTTCAGAAAAGAAATCCCATTTCAACCCACTCTCTAAGGATTGTCTTTCTTGTGCAATTCAAGGTGGAGAGGACAGCTAAGAGGGTTAGGGTGACTGCATTTGGGGATCCCCAAAGCATCATCTTGATGGCTTCTCTTTAAAGACACAAGGCAACGATGGGAGTTTATTATGAAGAAGTTTTAAGAAAATAGAAAGCTGAGTGAAGGTCAAGAAAGTTGTGCACTGGAAATTTCCCCTTTCACCCCCTCAGCCTCTTATGCTCTTTGAATAGCAAAGGCTGTTCTCTGAGAGACCTTCCTTGGGAATTCTTACCTCATCCACCCTAAAACCCTGAGCATGCCCTTGCAGACTATTTTGTTCTTGAAATTCAGAGAACATTTAAAAGGAATAGGATTGAGTTCCTCAAGCATGCCAAAACCGCTGTTTTGACAATGTGTGAATCAAAAGCATAGAAACCTTCAGGAAAGGTTTAGAACAACACAGGTTTTCAAACTTATTTGGCTACCACCTTATTTTAATGATAGATAGAGAGATGTGTGTATATATGTGTGTGTGTGTGAATATATATATTTCTGTGTGCCTCCCATGCCAACCCTTGGCAATTAAACACTTTTATACTATAGCCCATAATGCAGGATGACAAGTAGGTATCAGGTTTTGCAGTGACCCTGCTTCTCGATCATTCTCGGGCACCTCCCCCACTGTGGGAAACAGTGATTGAGCAGGATGAGATCACGGCCTTTATAGGTGTATGTAGGTAGAAGATAAGGTGAGAAGCAATGGATTCCCATTTTTATATTTTAATAAAGCTTCTCTTATTTTATAACAATATTTTCTAACTTATTTTCATTTTGAAATGCATATTCACAGTACTGTGAAAAACTCTCCCCTAATATTCCTATTTTTAAAACCCAAGTTTTGGAAGTCGTCGAAAATAAAATGGAAGACATAGAGGTCAATATCCTAGACATTAATGAGATTAAATACATGGTATGACCATTTTAATTAGTAAATGTTGGAACTGATAATAAATAGAAGTGACATTGGATTCATAATCAAAAAGGACATTTCATGATCTTTTTAAAGTTATAATGCAGTGTGTGATAGGATTCTATCTATCCAATGAATACAACTAGTATTCAAATGAATACACCAACCACTCTTTCTGAAAAGCCAAACTAAATTTACTACCATGAAGTCAAAGCTAACCCAAAGTGGCCCTATGGGATTTAGAGTCTGCTACTATTTACAGGGATATAAAGTGCATTTTCTATACCATGGAGCTGCTGGAGTTTTGAACTGTGACCCTGCAACTTGCAGGCCAACTAGTAACCACTGCACCCCCAGGGCCCAGAGAGATCACTTTGAAGACTAAGGTGCACCTGACTCAAGCCACAGTATTTTCAAGATCCTCATTTGCATGGACACTGAATAAGGCAGACAGAAGGATATTTAATGTTTGATATGACACTGACAAAAAAATATTGACAGCTCCCTGATTTGCCAAGAGAAACAATACTTTTTTCTTGGAAGAGGTCCAGCCAGAATGCTCCTTAGAACTAAGGATGGTGAGGCTTTGTCTCAGATGCTTTGGGCACATTATCAGAACAGACTGGTCACTGGAGAAAGACATCAGACTTGCTAAAGTAGAGGGCCAGAAAAAAGGAGAAGTGTCCTGTTCCAGATGGATTGATGCAGTGCCTGCAAGAAGGAGCCCAAGCTTAGGAACGATTGTGCAGAGGGTGGAGGGCCCGGACGCATTTAGTTCCATTGTGGATGGATTTATTGTGGCTGGAACTGCCTAGATGAAACCTCTCAACCACTATGAAGGTTTTTTCCTCTGATTATATTTTGAAATACTGTTCCCGCATTTTTTATCAATTTTGTATCTGTTGTTGAAGAATATTAAAATTATTTTGATATTATAAAAGTGTGCTTCAATTGTTTATTTGATTCCATTTTAGTACACTTTTTGCAATATCTAGTGGTCTAGGTAGATTCCAAATAATATAAACCAAGAAGACAAACAATGGAGGACATTCTTTATTGAAATGTTAAAAATCTTCAATACATGTACCATAGTATTAGACAAAGTTGATTTTTAATTTTCTGGTTTTATTCTTCTTGCATGATTACATTTAACTTGTATAGATATCTAATCAGGCTGAGAAGAAAATGCTGGCAATCATGGCTATGCACCTCCACCCGCAATGGAGCCTCCTGGGTGAACTAAGGGCGCATGTCCACACCATCCCTCAGGGTGTAGAGGTATGCTTTCTAGCTCCTTTTCCTCACCTTGCTTTTCAAAGCATGTTCTTGGTCTGATTTCTTCCTTGATTCTTATTCTAGTGCTGTCACACTGGTTTTGGCTTCTCAGCCCAGCCTCAGATTGAAATTTTACTTCAGACTCTTTTTTAGCCTCTTACTCAGAAACAAACTCTGAGTCCACCCCTGATGCCACCCGCACGGCTGGTACTTACTTCTGGCTGAGAAGGAAAAGGCTGCTGCCCAGGAGGCATTTTCTTGCAAAAAATTAGAATATGGAGCCACACATACCAAACATGACCTGGAACTAAATTGTCAAACCATGTACCTGTCTGAAGAACCTTCAAACATATAGGACATCGTTAAGTTACACCTATGAGCATGCACATGCACACACATTCCCAGACATAACTTTCTTGTGGAGATTCCTGGCATGATAAAGCCGTCCTGCTGTTTGCCCAAGAGTGTTGCCTTTTGAAGCGAAAAGAGTGGCAATCGCTTTTTTAGTTATAAGGATATTGAAGAGATGCCTCCACAAAAAGTCAAAAGCATGTAATTTGTTCCTCTCTGGCACTGGCTGCTCATTAAGATCACCTGGGGAGTTTTTAAAAAATTAATGACTAGACCCAACTCCAGACCAATTAAATTAGATTATCTGATGGTGGAGCTTGGATATTAGCAGTGTTTTTGTTTAAAAGCTCTCCAGATAGTTATGATTTGCAACTAGGGTTCTATTTCCCTGCTCTATTCTTGTGCAATTTTAACTCCATTGCCTCTAATTTTAACTTCAACTAATATTTTCATCAGAGGCTTTAATACCTGACTTTCTTGATTGACTAATGGATACCTGATGTTGCTACTCCCGTTCTTGCTTGTTAGCAGGTGGCTGACAAATGTTTACTGAGCACCTAGTGAGTAAGACTGTTATGGCTCAGTGAACACCGATGGTAATGAAACATAGTAGCCGCCCTCTGAAAGCAACAGGGAAGACAGAATATAAATCAATACACAGACAACATGACACATACATGCAATGAAGATTTAAAAAAATCTTCAATTCAAATTATCTTGATTTTAAATGACCAACCCGTTATGGGTACAGAGAATGATGGAGAATGGGGAGGAAGTGAAATATGCAGCGCCAGGCAGAGCATCAGAATATGACTTCAGATGACATAGAGAATTCAGAAAGGTAACAATATAGCTATTAATGATATTTTGGAAGAAAGTTAGTAAAGAAGAATGTCAAATTGAGAGACTCTGAGGCCAGACTATTTTTAAGTAGTACTTGGTGAAAACTGTTTAAATAGTATGTGCAATCATAATATTGATCTTCTTTGCAAAAAAAAAAATTACAGTGAGTTTTAAAAATTTATTTTACTCAGATATAGTTTAATATTCACAGGCATTTAATCAAGCAATAGACCATTCCTTTATGTCACTTCGCACCTGAGCTCCTTATCTTCAACAGAGGCCACTCTGGGTCTAAACTCTATCACTCACTATAGATTGATATTTTCTGTTTTACAGATCCAGTGAAATGGATTAATACGACAAAGGAACATTTATGGGATCATATTCTTTCATTAAGCAGGTTTGCTTTTAAATTTATACATGCATCATGCGTATAAATAGTTTCATTTTATAGCTAAGTAAGTTTCCTTTTCATAAATACATCACCATTGTTATCATTCATGTGTTGGTTAACATTTGAGAAGTTTTCAGTTCTTTTATTTTATGAGTAAGACTCTTAAGACTCTTTTTTATTTTATGAGTAAGACATCGTCACATATATCTTGTGGACATGAGGAAATGGAAATGCAAGAATACCACTGCCAAGTCATACCAAGTTGATATGAATCAGAATAGACTTGACTGAAGGGAGCATGTTTCTTTGAGTTTATAGTAAATACGTATTTTACTTGATAAATAACTATCCACATTCATTACAAAGTGGTTCTTTTAAATATACTTACACCATGAATGTATGAGTATTGCAGTTGCCCCACATCATCCCTGAAATTGGGACTGTCAGTATTTTATTTTAATTTTAGCTATTGTAATAGGTGTGAGTTAGTATTTCACTGTGAAAATTAAGCTTATAGGGTCCTTTATGGACCTCATGTCTAGACTTGTGGCAGTAACAAATCCCTCACCAATGCCATAGCACTATGATGGACTTATTTATCTTATCATCGCTTTAAGAAACTGTTATAATTTCCTGCTGTAATTGTAGAAAAAGGAAGAGAGTCAGAAGGAGGGAAACAGTGACAGCATTTTGAGTGCTTGGAAGCAAGTGTGATCATATTTGGTTCAGCTACTTGAGGGTTGTTTAATCTCCGATGTCATTATATTTTCCTTTTTATTATTTTTTGTCATTGCATTTTCTTAACCTACATCTAATAACTGAATACCTGAAGATAAAATACTTAAATTACATGAATATTTGTAGTCAGGATTACTATGTACATGGCTAACATACATTGAACAGTTCCCATTGTTCAAACATTTGAACACATTATCCTGTAATTAAAAAAATAACTCATATATGATTATCTTTGTACTCAAATGGTGAAACTAGTGTATCACATGATCTCCTTAAAGTTATTTAGGACATATTTAAACCCATGTACTACCTTAACATCTGACCCAATCACTTTTTTTTTCCTTTCCAATAAAGCAATTGCCCTTAATGTAGACCAGTGGCTCTCAATTCTGGGTCGCCCCAATTCATTGGGGGTCGCCCAATTCATAACAATAGCAAAATTGCAATTATGAAGTAGCAACAGAAAAAACTATATTAAAGGATCACATCCTTATGAAGGTTAAGAACCACTGATATAGACATTATTGAAGAAGTCTGAAAAATAAAATTTGTATGAAAATGCTAGAAGTCAAAAATGAAAAAAAAAGAGATAATTATTATTTTTTGTTGTTATACAAAAGGTGATGTTAAGGGAAGGGTCAGAAGGAAGAGAGCAAAGGGTACTAGACATATAGAAAGATTAAATAAGAAATAGTCCTTTGTGGGTAAAAGGCCAATGAATGAAACTTCATTTGGACATAATGACTGATAGTTATATATAAACAATGATATCTACTCCTACTCCATCTGAGTATTGCAATTTAATATGATAAAGGTCTGATAAGGTTGAGAGAAAAGCAGTGTTATTGCTAGGTTGATGAATTTTGTTTCATGACAAGATGGAGAAGAGTGGCTAAATTTAGTTTCCCACCTGAAGCAACTAAATAAGGGGGAGGAGGGACAAGGGAAAGAATGATGAAATATCTGTTTTCAGATATTAGTGGTCTCTTTTTAACCTATCTACCATGAGTGGTTCTCCTGCAACTTAGCCACATACATGCCACCATAGTATAAAGATGGGTAGATGTATTTGATTGTAGTAGATTGCTTTAGGTTTTAGCAAGGCTAATTCTAGAATAAAAGTTGCTCTAGTGCTACCTAAAAAGAAACTTTTTAAAGAGTTATAATTGATGAAATCAAATTTATTTGATTTACTGTCTCTTAGAAAACACTTAATATTTGTAGATGCTTAAAGATCACAGAACTGACAGAGTAAGATTCATAAACAAGGGTAAGTAAAATCATGGCTAACATATGAGAAACATTTATTGAACAAAAATAGCAAAATATGATGCAATTATTTGTTTCCCATCACATTCTCCATCTCGGTCTATAAGGTTCTAAGACAATAACCCATTTCTTCATCATTCCCCAAAGATTCCTGCACTGTTTTGTGCATGTGTTAACTGGAACTCAATTAATAAAACTGTTTGACTTATTTCTGTATATTACCATATATGAAAAGAAGTGGGAAAATGCAAATCACAATGAAAAGAAAAATCAATCATCAGAAGCAGACCCAGAAGTGTCCTATGTTATAGCATTAGTAGACATAGAGTTATTGTCAGTTGTGATCATGTTAGCTTTGACACTATGTAAAATAGAATGAGGCACTGGCTCGTCCTGAAGTGTGCTTATAAGCATGCCCATGTTCGGGTCCTTTGGTACAGACATTGTGCCAATTCATATCATTGGGAGTCTTTCACTTTTCACGCATGATTTTACGGAGCCTGACAGCCTTTTTATGGGACTCATTTTTCTTAATAACATATCCGAAGCAATTGAGACAAAAATTTCACCATGCTCCTTTCTAAGGATCATCCTGACTATCCTTACTCCAATACAGATTTGCTTGCTATTCTGGAAGTCCACTTAATGCTTGAATATTCTTTGTCAACATCCAAGAGCATTGGTAGTGTAGTGAGTTACAAGTTGACTTCTAACCTCCACAGTTTGAATCCACCCACTGCTCCACCCACTGCTCCAAGTGAGAAAGAAGAATCTTTCTGTTTCCATAAAGTTTTACAACCTCAGGAACCCAAAGCTACCATTCTTCGGGGTCCTAGGGAGTCTCTGTCCATCAGAATCGTCTCAATGGCAATTAGAACTTTTCACCAACACCATCCTTTCAATGTATATATAAACATTGCGCATTCATTGCACAGCTCTCACATGTATTTAAGATAATTTCTTTTACTTTATTCTATTTATTTATTTATTTAGGGGGCATCACTGCCCTGGTGAGAATAGGAAGCCCAGTCTTGCTCCTGGAGAGCTGTTGCTGGATTTGAACCGCCAACCCTGTGGGTCACAGCCCTGCACACAGCCACTATGCCACTGGGGCTCAGCCCTAAGGTGCTTTAAAATACCATGGTTTGCATGAGGTCCACCTAGTCCTTAAAGTGGTATCCTTGGTCTTCAATACTTGAAGACGTCTTGGCCAACAGATTTGTCAAATGCAACGTATTATTTTGTTTCTTGAGTATCCTTTCTTTATAATGGATTATGGTTTCAAGCAAAACGAATCCCTTGACAATTTCAATCTTTTTTTCTGCTTATTTTGTCTCCTGGCTTAGTTCTCAGTTCTTCTAGTGCATCATTATCTTATTAAAACACTAAATTGGCATTTTGAAAATTCATGGCTTTGAGTTGATCTTTGACTTCTTTTCTCAGTACCACAACATTGTGATCATATTATACTGTTTGTAATGGTTGAATATCAGTTAGTTCATTTTGGCACTGTGACTGTGCATTTCTTTCATCTTTTCTTTTAAGCTTTGCTTCATTGAATATAATCCTTTAAGATTTCAACTCAAGTCTTGAATGTCTTATCCAGTTTTTTCAGTGTGAGGGATGCTGAATGTGTTCTTCCTTTTTGGCTTTCTGGCTTCAAGTTTTTTTTCACATTTCATTATAAAAAATTGAATACACAGCTATTAAAATGAAGCGTAGACCAAAAAAGACAAAGATTAGAATAATAAGCATCATTGAACTGTGAAAAAAATCTTCACACTGTTTTGTAATTAGAATTCTCAAAGGAAAGGTGTGGAGGGAGATGAAACACTTGAAAACATAATGGCTAAAAATTTACATTTAATGTAAATCACTGGTTTATAATTTCAAAACTAAACTAAAATATAAAATTAATAAAAACATACCAATATATGTCAAAGTTAAAATTTTCAATGTTAATAATGAAAATAGAGCATTAATAAAAATAAAGCAATGAAAGCAAAAGCAACAAAACTGGCTGCATACAACAGAAAAAAAGTCAGAATGACAGTAAGCTCTTAAAATTTCAAGCCAGAAAGCAGTGAAATATCTTTAAAATACTTCTAGGAAAAATGTCTATTCTGTATCAAGTAATGATCACTACATAATTACATATTCTCAAATTTAGAATTATTGTCATGTTATTGCTTTTTTTTTTTTTTTTAGACATCACTGCCCTGGTGGTCGGAGTAGGAGGCCCAGCCTTTGCTCCTGGGAGCTGGAATTGAACCTCCATCCCAGTGGGCTGCAGTCCCGTGCACAACTACCACGCCACCGGTGCTCCACCATGTTATTGCTATTTTATTATGTGTCATGGATCTGCCTTTTGGCTATGAGTCTTACAATATTGCAGTCATTACAATACTCTGATGAAAAGCATAACTTACTAACATGGATGTTGATGGGACGACTCTTCACAAGCTATTGCCCAAAAGTTCTTCTTTTTTTAAAAAAAAATCATTTTATTGTGGACTTCTACTGCTCATCACAATCCATATCATCATTTCAAAACATTCTTTCTAATTGAGCCCTTGGTATCATTTTCCTCCTTCCTATTCCTCCCTTGCTCATGAACTCTTGAAAATTTATAAGTTTTTTTCATGTTTTATGCATACTGCTCTCTCTCTCTCTCTCACAGTAGGGGCTTATACATAGATCATTGTGATTGGTTATTCCTTTTTTCTCCCACCTTCCCCTTAGCCTCTTAGTATCACTACTCTCATTATTGGTCCTGAGGGATTTATCTGTCCTGTATTCTCTGTGTTTTAAGATCTTATAAGTACCTTTGTACATATTCTGGTCTAACAAGATTTGTAAGGTAGAATTGGGTTCATGATAGTTGGGAGAGAATAGGAGGCATTAAAAAACTAGAGGAATGGTGTATGTTGTGTTGTTGCTATACTGCACCTTAATTGATTCATCTCTTCCTTGTGACCATTCAGTAATGGTAGGCCCAATTGTTTACAGATGGGCTTTGAGCCTTCACTCCATTTATATTGATATGAATTTATATTCTCTATCTTTGATATTAGATACCTGATCCCATTGACTTTTCATAATCACACAGGCAGATTTACTTTTTTCATGTTGGATTTGTTACTTCTCAGCTATATGATCACTTGGAGAAGGCCATTTTAAGACATGAAGATCCCAGGTGCTATATCTTTTGATAGTCAGGCACCATCAGCTTTCTACACCACATTTGCTTGCACACCCATTTTGTCTTCAGCAATCATATTGGGAAGGTGAGCATCACAGGCTGCTCTGTTATCAGAACAAAGTCTTTTTGTTTTGGGGGAGTACTTGAGGAGAGGCCCAAAGTCCCTCTGCTACCTTTATACTCGACATATAAATATATGTACGTAAATATCTCTCCCTACAATTATAGATAAATGCATTTATATATGTATATCTATATATGTGTCTGTATTTAGACCATCATAAATGTCCTTGGCCTCACAGTTCTTTCCTACATTTCCCTTTACTTTCCTCTGTTCCACTTTCATAATGGACCTTCATTCTGATTTCCACAATTCCTCTCAGCTACATTGCCCTCAATCAAGCCAGCCTAAGTCTTTGTGAGTTTTGCTCATAAGTCTCATTGGATTCCTCACCATACAGATGAGCTTTTCCATAATGTACCCTGCAACATGACAAATTGCTTCAACAGGAGTAAATGGAAGGGAGAAAATTCTATAAAAGAGAAAGCAAAACATAAAATATAATTTTATGCAAATTAAAAGCTGAAGTTATAAGGCTCAACTTTTCATTGTACTGTTAGTTGGAAATAATCTACTAGGTTCAACCTTCTTTCAAGGTTAAGTTAAGGCCATTAATATCTAGAAGTTTATATAATTAGAAGACTTGCCAAAATTTACCTAGCAAAATAAAGAAAAAAATAACACAGGCCAAAGAGACTAAAAAATGTTCAAAAACATTAGTTTAGATATACAATAATGGAAAGAACAATCGCCAGTTGGCCAACACTTGTGTTTGTTTGCCAACTGAAAGGTCCGTTCAAGCCTACCAGCTGCTTCACAGAACTGAGGTTCTGCTTTAAGATGATAGTTCTGAAAACCCTGTCAAGCAATCTTCTGCTATTCTACAGAGCTGCTGTAACTTAGGCTCTCCTCACTAGCAGAGGGTTTGGCTTTCTTTAGCTCTGTTTTAAGGCTTGTATTATAACATTTAATATATAAAGTCTTTCCTATAAGTAGAAAATGATATCAGATAAAAACATTGATGAATATGAAAGACTGATGGAGCAGTAGAAAGGGTAATGTAAGAAATTTCATGTAGCACATCTTAAAACGATAATCTAATCAAATGTGCTATTGTTATAATGTTAGCTGTACAAGTCAATGGACTACAAAAAAGAATCCACAAATAAATTATTGTATCTATGACATTAATTTATGATCTATTAAATCTTTCTGCAAGGGAAAAAGGTAAAAGTTAAGATAGAGACAAAGTTCTTACCTGAGTTCATCATTCTGATACAAGAGTCTTGATTTTGGAATGCTTGTGCATCATACAACAGAGGAATTCACAAAGATTGTGGAAAAATTCCATTATCACGCAATTTAACTTTCTATGGGCTTTTAGGAACCTCTGGTATACTTAGGCATTCAGTACATATATTTTGAATAAATATATGCATCCAGCAGAATCACTTGTTTACAGGGAGTCAGCAAACTTGAATGCCAAGACTGTCAGAGTATTGATATCCACTGCTTCTTATTTCCTCCCAAACAACTCCTCAAAACTTAACATTATCATAGTATCAATTTTTTTCTCACTTTGGCGGATGTGTAGTATAATGTTACAGACTACGATATTTGTTTTTAAATTGTCTCCTCACCTTGATTCTTTTCTTGAACGTACACTAAAAGTTCCACTAAATTTATCAATCATCAGATATTTAAGAGCATTTGTGAGATAGGTAGTTAGTAAAATGGTGCTCCTATTAGTAGAACTAAGTAAGAGGAGAAAATTGGAAGAAGTATGATAAGATTTATTTTGTATATAAATGTTTGAAATACTGGAATAGAATGCAAATCTAGATTGTCAATTGAAAGACAAATCAATGAAAAAAACCATATCATTGTGTTCTTTTTTGCTATCATTTGTTTTCAATATTCATTCAAATGGACTTAATCAGAATTTATATTTGTTACAATTATTATATTAAGACTGTTTTCTTTAGTGTATACAAAGATGCATATATCATATTTTTTCATTTGGAAAGAAGAATTCCAAATTGAGTATGCAAGAGTGTGTCTTTTAGTTATTAGAGTTATTGTCATAGATTTTTAATTATGTAGAAATATTTGTTACTATTGAGATAAATGAGTTATTTGTAAGTAACCTTTCTTGTTGATGATTCATCCATTATTTCAAAGAAAAGATAAAAGAAGTGAAAATGTACACTTCAATGTTACATTATCTTTTCACTATTTAAAAAAGTGCTTTTGAAAGCATTAAAGCAAAGCAGAACATAGGAACCTTTAGCTCACATTATAAAGCAGAGTTTATCATTTTCAGGACATTGATAAATGTCTGTGTAACTGGATGTTCTTTTACCACTTATCAATCAGTTTGTCCTATTGAGGTGATTTTGATGCTAGATACCATGACTTCAGTATTTCAAATAGCAAAAGAGTAAGTCATGGTAAACAGGCTACAGTAGAACTTCTAGTCTCAGACCAAAGTAGAAAGAAGGAATAGACTGTTGACTTCTGAGAGATTAACCACTTAAAATATTATAGAGAATAACAGAATATTGTCCACTAAAATGCTGGAAAATGAGTCCTTGGAATGGAAGTCACTGAAACTGTGGCTGAGGAATAGCTTCCTCTTTCACATACTGTGAATCCTAGTTTCAAAAGAGAACAAGGCTTTCAGGACCTTTGCTTGCTAACGGGGCATGACTTAATACTAGAAGAAACAGTTGCAAACTTCTATTAGTCACTTGAATCTAGTGTCTGAAATATGAAGGTATAGAAAAAGAAATAAGAAGTAACAAGGAACACCTAAGGATTCTAGGGATCAGGGAGCTGAAACAGACTGTTCTTAGTCATTTTGTATCAGACAGTGGTACAGTTTGCTATGCAGAGAATGGCAAATGCAAGGGGAAAGTGTTACACTAATCATGAAAAAGAATATTTCATTATCTAGCTTGTAAAACATTGTTGCCTTTGATTAGATAATATTTATACATCTATGAGGAAATTCAGTTATAACTCATATTTCAATCTATGAAATAATGACAATGAAGAAATGAAGACATTTTATCAACTTTTCCAAATTAAAATTGATCAAGCATGTAATTAAAATATATTGATAAATGCTGCCAATTGAAAAGTGCTAGCTGGAAATAACAAGGAAGAATCAGTAGTTGGAAAGTAAAACTTCGCTGATAAAAAAAGTTGAAAATCATGTGATAGAATTTTATAATGTCAGCAATTTTTTATCACAAGTGCCTTTTTTCAAAAACATAAATAGTGACAGTTCATGTGGCAATCACAGCATGGAATACATATGACTACATCTGTTGGAAGAGCCAGTGGCAAAGTCCACCATTATTATCCAGGGTCAGCAACGGAACATGCTATCAAATAGTCATATTCAAGTTCAACAGGAAGCTGAAAAAAATGTGAACAAGTCATTGAGAGCTAAAATACAATCTTGAATAATTTCCATCTTAATTTAGAGACTATCTTAAGACCATTTTGACACGTTAGACACTATGACAGGGAACCTAATAAGTTGTGAACCTCATACATTCATACTTGAAGGAAAGGATCAATACTAAGAGAGGAAGCAAAGAAAAGACCAAAGTGCATGTTGTACAACCTTCCAAAACTTGGTCTTGTGTGTAGAGCAGTTAAAGAAAAAAAAAAGAGAAAAGTTGCAGTAAAAGAGCTGAAAGGAAAATTTCAAAAACTGTATAATACAATGTTGAAAGAGCCTGGGTTAGAAAACCAAAGTGGAAAACACACTCAGTATATCTCAAATGAAATTAATCAAAGAAAATAATTTACTGTAAGTTTAAATACCAAAAGATGTTAGGGGCAACATATTGAATGATGCATCAAAAGAAGATGGAAGGCATACACAGAGTCACGGCACCTAACAGAACTGGTCAAGATCTAACCCCTTCAAGAGGCGGCATAAGATTAAGAGCTGATGGAACTGAAGAAAGAAGTCCCAGTACTGCACTGCACTGGAAGCACTAGTTAGAAATTAGGTTTCTAAACTTGCCATAATACCAATTGAAATGTTTCAAAAACCCATGCAGCACAGGAAGCATTCATTAACTAATATGTATCAAGAAATTTGGAATACAACTACATGGCCAACCAATCAAAAGAGATCATGTTTGTGCCCATTCTGGATACTGATGACCAACAGAACTTTGATATTATTAAGCATATCATTAATATAATACATAATTAAAATTTTTGTAAAGATAATTCAAAAGCAGTTGCAGTAATACATCAATAGGAAAATTCTAGAAATTCAAGGCAGATTTTGGAGAGGACATGGAGCCAGTACTATTGCTGATGCCAGATAAATCTTGACTGAAAGCAGAAACTATCAGAACTATGCTTGGTTATATTTTATTGACTATATAAAGACATTCACAGTGTGTATCACAAAAAAGGAATCATAGAGAATATTTCTAGCAAGGAATTTCAGAACACTTATTTGTGCCTCTATGGAACTTGTAAGCAGAAGAAGAGGCAAGCCTTTGAATAATAAAAAAAAAAGCAATGTTATTGCTGTTAGGTATCTTTGAGTCAATTCTGACTCTAACTCTAGGCATAATAGAAATAAATATTACCTAGACCTGTATCATTTTCACAGCTGTTATTAGGTTTGAGCTTAATGGTACAGTCACAATATTAACATATTTTATTGATGCCCTTCCTTTTTCATCTGACTTCTACTTTATCAAGCTTGATGCCTTTTTCTAGGGACAGTTGTCTCCATGTAACATGTCCAAAGCACAGGGGACAAAGGCTTTGCTGTTCTTCTACTTCTAAAGCAGACTGGTTTGTTTTTCCAGTAGTCTATGGGACTTTTCAGTATTTTTTGCAAACACAGAAGAGTTTTGGTCATGTCACAGCTATGATTTGTATTTATAGCTGCTAAAATGGAGAACAATGAAACTTTCTGGATCAGTAAAAATGGTTAATCTCAGAATCCTACCAGGAAGAATTTTACTCTATCCTTCAGAGTCATTATGTGTCAGAATTGACTGAATGGCAGTCAGAGAGGTTTTTTCCCCAACCCCACATTTTAATGCATCAATTATTCTGCTTTCTCCCTTATTTGTTGTGCAGTTTTCATATGTCATTGAAAATATGATGATTCAGACCAGGTACATCTTAATCCTCAAAGTGACATCCTTGTTCTTCAGCACCTCAAAGGGTTCTTATGTTACAGTTTTCCAATGCAATACACTATTTGATTGCTTGCTTGCTGTGTCTTTGATCATTGATTGTGAATCCTTGAAAGATGAAATTCTGAACAATTTGCATATGTTTGTTTGTTTGTCGTGCTATTGCCTAGTGGCCCAGATATGAGGATTTTGTTTTTGTTTACATCAATTTGTAGTCCATAATGACGGTTGCACTCTTGGATTTTCATCAGAAATTGCTTCAAGTCCTTGTTCTCAGTGAGCAGGCCAGTGTTATTTGCATTTAAGGTGATTACTATTTTGTCCCCCAAACCTGATCCAGTGTTCTTCTTCAGATAGTACAGATTCTAAGGTGATTTATTAAACATGCTGATTGAGTAAGTGTGGTGAAAAGACAAACTCTAAGGAAAACTTTCCTGATTTTACACTAAACAATATTCCTTTGTTCTTTTCTAATGATGACCTCATTCTCTATTACCAGAGGCTCCTGTGGAAACAGAAGACCAATTGCTTCCTTTGAAATTACCACTTTGCTTAATGTCATTCATAGTTCTGTTTAATGTTCTGCACAGCCTAGTATCTTTAATAGTCAGCAAAGCACAAGTAAACATATATCTGTTATTCTCTGCTAGCAATACCTCTCATGCCCTGTTTTTCAAAATCCAACTCACATTTCTGTTAACTTTTTAAGTGCACATTTTACAAATATATAAATCATTCAAAATATTTTGAATCAATATTAATGATGTTATTCAATAATTTCCATATTCTTGTAGATTCTCTTTCTTTGGAATGGGCACACATGGAAATCTTCCAGTCAAGTGGCTATTTAGCCGTC
This sequence comes from Nesogale talazaci, assembly GCA_004026705.1. Taxonomy (NCBI): domain Eukaryota; kingdom Metazoa; phylum Chordata; class Mammalia; order Afrosoricida; family Tenrecidae; genus Nesogale; species Nesogale talazaci. The sequence goes on from PVJH01018881.1 coordinate 35,652, forward strand.
TTCCAACTTCCTTGGCACAGGTGAGGGACTTCTAGAGCTTCATTAGCTTGTTGAAACAGTTCCCTTGCTTTGATGACAATGCATGAGGTCTTGATTGTTACTTACAAATTCAGTACAGTGGACTTTTTAAGTGTCAATGGCTGCTGACCACATGGTACGTCTTGGAATGGTGGGCTAGGGACCATTTCTTATTCTAATTCTTCTATTATCTTCTGAAGTTTCATTCACCACTCTATGATTTCCCCATGGAATCCTTTGAAATTTCAAGTCAAGGCTTGAGATTTTTTCCTTCAGTTCTTAGAATTATGCTGAGAATGTTTTTCCTTTGTTGTTGTTTAATGTCAGGGCTTTACACATTTCATTATAATGTTTTACTTTGTCTTTGTGAGTTACCATTTGAAAATTTACTTTCAGTAAGTGGGCTGTTTCATTTTTTCTTTATTCAATTTGCTTTATCTATTAAATATCCATAAAAATAGTAAGTGTCAGAGTCTCTTCTGACAGCACAATATTTTTTAAATGATGTATCCTTTTCACTAACATTAACTCTCTTTATATAGGGTGCTCTTAATATTCCATGTGCCAAGTCTGTTCTTGAGAATTTTGCTATATTTGGGTGAAATATGCTTATTTAAATTGGATCTCATGAACATGTGTTTTTTATGAACTTGTTTTAAATTTCTTCATCTTCCATGTGACCTTGTATATTGGTTGTCAGTTCCCTTGTTTTATTTTGACTATGATATTGAGCTTTCCCTTTTTCTCATCCCACATATATAGTGAACTAGATTTGTGCATTCTATCTGACAAAATCACACCTGTCTTATTTACCAAGAGCAGAATTATTGATTCATTCTGTTACACATAGGGTCTTTATGATTCTGACTGGGCTCAGGAACATCTAGCAGCCACAGCTGGATGCTATAATTCACTTCATCACATGAAGAAGCACACCAGCATGTGTGACCACAAGGCATCAATGAAAGCAGTTATCAGGCATCAAGAACAAAAATCATATCCTGGCATGCCCACCTTCCTGATATGATCACTGAAGAAAAAGGTGTTCAAAAGCTATTGGGGTGAAGAAAGCTGATGGTATCTGGCTATCAAAAGATATAGCATCTGTGGTCTTAAAGGATTGAAGGTAAACAAGCAACCATCTAGCTCAGAAGCAACAAAACCCCCATAGAAGAAGCACACCAGCCAGAGGAACCATGAGGTGTCAAAGGGGTCGGGTATCAAGCATCAAAGAACTAAAAATTATATCATTATAAATGAGGGGGAGTGCAGATTGGGGACCCAAGGTCCCTCTGCAGGGAAAGTGACATCCCCTTACAGAAGAGTTGTGGGAAGGAGACGAGCCAGCCAGGGCATAGCATAGCAACAATGAAATATGTATCCTTTCTCTATTTCTAAAATGCTTTCTCCCTCCCACAAACATGATCTGATTTCTACCTTTCAAATCCAGTTGGACTGTAGGATGTACACTGGTACCGATAGGAATCGGAAACATGGGGAATCTAGGACAGATGATCCCTTTAAGACCAGTGGGGAGAGTGCTGACATCAGGAGGATGGAGGGAGGGTGGAGTAGAAAGGGGGATCCTATTATAAGGTTCTACATATAACCTCCTCCCTGGGGTGTGGACAATGGGGAAATGGCAGAAAAGAGACATCAGTCAGCATTCAACAAGACAAAATTATAAGAGCTTATAGTTTATCAAAGGTCAGTGAAGGACAGGGGATCAGAGAGGAGGTGGAAAAAGGAGGAACCAATAGCAGGGGCTTAAGAGAAAAGAAAATGTTTTGAGAATGATGATGGCATCAAAAGGACAAATGTGGTTTGCATACAAGGGATATATGAATGCATTGTGCTAATAATTGTATGAACCCCCAATAAAATGATTTAAAAATATGATGAGGGCCAGGTGCAATAACTGGTGTGTAAATATCCACTTTAACTTATTTATGTCTGCCAAGTCACCCCAGTATTTCAACTCGTCTTTCAGATTGTCATTTTCATATAGATCTTGTGAGTCTTAACATGGAAATACTCTTTTATGAATTTATCTTTCCTCTTTCACTGTTATGAAGAAGGTAGCTTCAAACACGATGTGTTTATTTTAGTTTTATCTTGTGCCACAATTGTAATCCTTTTAATGTACTGTTTTGAAATGGGTCATATGAAGAGGAAATTTGTACTTCACATAAAAGATTATGAACATTGCTTTCTCTGACACATACAGTTGATATTGAGAAATAAAAGTCGGTTTTGATTTTATTTTAAATACTTAGAGTCATCCATTTATATATGACCCAAATTGGTATTTAAGATTCTTTAACATTGACAATGTGAAATTGAACCTCCAGAGGAAAATCCATAGGACTGAACATGTTTACTGAGAAATGGAGAAGAGAAGATAGTAAGCAGCAGCTAACTTTTAATTACTGATTCACCTACATTCATCCTTTCACTTTGAAAAACAAATTTATTGGCATATGACCCACCTATCATAGAACCAAACAGTTCAATTGTATTGAGGAAAAGTTATGCGATCATCACCACAATTCATTTTAGAGTGTTTTCTTTTACTTATTGTTATTAGCTCCTCATTTCCCCCAAACTCCCCTGCCATATCCCCAAGAAACCATTAATCCCATTATTTTCTCTATAGATTTTTCTATCCTGGATTTAATATACAGGAAAACATACAATAAAACAAACAAGTTTTTAAGCTCTTATGAATTATTGTATTAAGCTTATTTTGTCCACAATGTTCAGTCATTAGGTGAGGTTACTATATATATATATATATATATATATCTTGCACAAAGAGATATATATATATATATCTTGCACAAATGGTATTCTATTAATATGACAATATGATTTATAAATCCTTGCACATTTTAAGGAAAACACTCAGGCATCAAAAAACAATTTCAATGGGCAAAATTCAAATTTACAACAAGAAAAATAAACATAGCAATTTCATTTTGGACCATGTGGTTCAAAGCAGCAGAAGCCTTTCTGCTACACTGGTAGCACAACTCTGGTTTCCATAATCTTGGAAGTGTTTCCCCTGGCATCAGAACACCTTCGGAAGACAAAAACTATATCTGGTCACTTGGTGGCTGTTCAAGCCTTCCGCAGCTCTTCAAGGGGTTTCCATTGTTGGTTATTGCTATTAGATTTTTGGACAGTAGGAGCCACAGTTTACTATGGTTCTGGATTATTTTTTTCTATCAGTAGTCACATTGGATTTTCAAAGGAAATAGCCAAAGACGAGAGGGTCCTTAACCGCGGCGGTTATAATCAGGGTCTAAGGAATAAGTTCCTTCTTTTCCTTTGAGAGTAATGAAATGACATTTGAGTTGACTAAGTTGGATGAAGGGAGTTGGACAACCAGGAGAGTAATTCCTGTTTGTTGCTGCCAGATGAGAATTTGCCACTGTGCTTTCAGGGAGTTCTAAGATCAAGGAGAGAGTTAGTGTGGATTGGCATTCTATCTTGATTGTCTGTGCCCACGGGAGGTAACTTGTCGCACTTTCTTCTCAATCCAGTGGAATTTTAAAATCATTTTTAACATACAGTCAACCAGTGTCAATAGATTTCAGCTTCTACATGAACTAAAACTTAAGTATCATCTGTGCTCAGTGAAAAGGGGAGGGGGATGATGGTTCTCTAATGGGGTGAGCTCTGAAGAAACCAATTTACCTGGTAAAATCTGGCATAATTAACTAATAGAAAAATTCATCAAAAGGGTATGATTTTGAAATATGGATAAATTACTGCAGCACGTAACTTTGACCAAAGAGTTAAAAAATGTCTTCATAAATGTGTATTAGCTTATCTGCTGATGAAGAGCTGAGATAGCTTTATCTTCACTGGTAAGAATTTGGCAACGTTATTTATTCACAAACTCAGCTCAACTAAACTAAGCTGTCATCTCATTTTTTTCAATATATATCAAATAGAACCTTAAATATATAAATAAAAACATCAAGTAACTAATTCAGCATATTTATGATGTTTTTCTTATTCTTTTAAACTTGACATTCCATGGCAGTAACTTTAAATTTAAATCTCATCTATCAGACCTTTCCATAGTATGCAAATTATAAGTTTTTCACCCTAATATGATATTGACTTACCTAAAACTCAATTACTTTTACAATGGCACGGACAAGTCCAACTGGTAGAAGCAAATTGGAAACCCATGTTATTGACTTTTGGAAAATACACAAAGAGGCAAATAAGAATATTAACAAGTAGCCTACACTCTGAATTTTCTGTATCTTGTGAATATCAGCCTTTATAGAAGGAACGGTTAGCATAAGTTAATCTGGAAATCTCAAAATGGAGATATTTAGGATAATAGTTTTCATGAATATTTGAAAGGGGCAGAGATGTAAGGGAAGAGGAAATTGGTGAACAGAATGCTGAACAAAATCTAAAAGGAACTGACAATTATGAACTGACAATTATATTCTATGTATGGACAGTACTTCAGGGGAGAAAAGAAATGAAGTCCCTATTATATGGAATTTATTCTCATAAACATATAATTTATTAATTTAGTGGAAAACTAGTAATGGAAATCAACCAGAAGAGAGGTACTTAAAATGAGTGCTACTGCAGATACAGCTATTACTGAGTACCTCTCTAGCGAAGCAATATCTAAGGAAAGCATAAATAAAGCCATGTGAGAAGCCATGGAGGTATCATAAGATTATCTTACACAGAGATAGAAATTACTTGGGATAGCCATGGCAGATAAGGAGACCGTGTTTTCACAGCAAGTGAGCAAGACAGCGAGTCTTGGAAAACAGGCTTAGTAGTTGCAGATATGGGAATAAGGGTCAATGATGACGATTAAGTGAGGATTTGTAGGAAGATGGGATTCACTGAAGGGATTTTATCAGAAAAACAAAATGATCTGCTTATAGTTTTAAAAGTCATTTTCATGCCATGGAGAAAATAAACTAGGGATGCTATTAGCAATAACAGAACTTGCATTTATAAACAAGGAGCTGTCAAGGAGATCATGCCAACTATGTCCTCATGTGGCTTGCCCACTTTTAAACCTATCATCGAGTCTCTCTTCTAGGATCCTCTAGATCTGCAATTACTACAGTGAATCTTGTTTTCCCAGTTGCCCCAGTTGTTGATAACATCCTAATAAAATTAATAACTGACTTATCCTTGTCATTTTTTGCCCATATTCAATCAGCCCCCAAATCCTAAAGATTCTCTCTCAAATCCGTGTTTTTCTCCCCATTTATCGAGTCCAAACTTACTTGATCTCAGACTCTAACTTATGCTTCAATATCAACTCATTTTAGCAGACAAAGTTAAATTTTAAGTTAAAAACCTTTTTAAAGTGTAACATACATATAACTCATATGTTTTCTTAATCTCTTCAAAAGCGTGCCCAAAGCTGCAGCCCTTGGTAAGAGGACCGTAAATTGGGACAGAGAAGGAGCTGTTTTCTCAAAGTAGGGTTAATCCTAAACCAGGTGGAAATAGCAAAGCCTTCAGAAGTATGCATTTAATTTGCCAGTGAGGGACCGCTCAACGTGAGAAGAAATAGCTGTAAACATCTACTGCAAAGTGCCATTTGGGATATTTGACGTTTGGATCCATGAACATTGTAAGTTGTTTAAAAAAGTGAACCGGAACTCATAAAGATCAATGCCCTAGGTGTTAGACAGCTGAAAGGACAGATGTTGGTGATTTGAATCAGAAAATCTTCCTGTTTGCAATGCTCATGGATGGCAGTTTTAAGAGGAATGGCATTGCTTTCTCCATCGAGGAGGACATTGCAAAGCCTATCTTGAAGTACAAGGGTGTTTTTGATAGGATAATATCCAGGGGTGGGAGTCAGCCTGTTCGCAAGAAGCAAAACCTTAGTCTTTGATGAGGTCAGCAAACTCATTTTTAAATGGCTCTGACAATCAGGTTCTCACTAAGGTGAGTGGCTATACAGCCCCCCAATGTAAAAAAGCACCGAACTAAATTTCTCCTCCTTTTGTAGCATTCATTTGTGCAGCAGCATATGGTAAACATGCATTGTAATGCTCATCCCATCCTTAGGTATACAAAATTGCAAAGAGCTATGCTTGTAACATTTATGCATTTCATAAAACTTGTTATATTATTGATGAAGTGCTACATTTTTAACTCATTTGCATTTGCTACTCTGCTAAACAAACATCTAAAGTAAAGAAATAAGTGCCAAACAGCCAAGTGTCATCCATTTCAACTTTGTGTTAGTTCCTAAATCCCCACAAGATACCATGCATGAACATTATGCAATTCTAGGAGGCATTCAAAGAGCTAAAAGTCTTGTCGAGCACTGATCTAATTCCAAAGCATCAGAAAGGAATTGTTTCAAAGAGGAGTATAACATGTTCAGAGAAGGGGAGCCTTCTCACTCCTTCTAGTATGTCAAACAGAAAGATTTGTCTAATTGGCCTACTACTAAAGGAAGGGGATCCTACTCCTACATGAACAGTTGGGGAAGGATGAATCATACAGATAATGATGCTCGGATGTCAATCAAAAAGAAATATGGGAATATCTTAAAAAAAAAACAATTTCACAGGGGTTTGTCTCATCAGATATTATTGAATATTTTTCTTTATTATAGCACAAATTAGCATTGTTTTCTTTTACTCTTCTTATTTAAATATTTATATAAAATAATAAGTTACCGGGGCTGAGCCCCAGTGGCGTAGTGGTTGTGCTCTGGACTGCGGCCCACTGGGTTGGAGGTTCAAATCCAGCGGCCAGGCTGGGCCTCCTACGCCCACCACCAGAGGGCAGTGATGCCCCCCCACAAAAAAATAATAAGTTACCTTTCAGTGTATCTTTTTTATATTTAAAATGATCATTAAGGCAGCTAATTACTTATTAGACTATTTGAATCTCACCAGCGATAATATCTACCTGCATTAAAGAACATTCAGTCAATACAAGTATAAATCAAATGTATGCACCAAACACTAAAGCTATTGTTGTTGTTGTTATCATTGTTGTTGTTAGGTGCCATCAAATCAGTTTTGACGCATAGCAATGTTGCGCACAACCGAATGAAAGATTCCTCAGTGAGCATCTGCCATCCTCGCTATTATTCCTATGTCTGAACCCATAGTTGCAGTCACTGTGATGATTCATCTCAGAGAAGAACTTCTTCTTTCTGCTGCCCCTCACTTTACCAAGCACGAAGTTCTTTTCCAGGGACTAGTCTCTCTGGACAATATGTCTAAAATACATGAGAAGTCTCATCCTCTTTGCCTCTAAGGAACACTGCCTGTACACATTTTATGACAGACTTGCTTGTCCTTTTGGCAGTCCCTATTCAATATTCCTTGCCAGGATCATCATTCAGACTACAATGTATCCAACTATTATCCAATGTCCAACTTTCCCATCATATGAGGCAAAAGAAAATATCATGAGGCACACCTTTGTCCTCAGAGTAACATCCTTTCTTTTAAAAATTCTACAGAGATTTTATGCAGCAGATTTACCACTAAAGGTACTAATGGAGGAATTGAAGAATTTTACCAACATATTCGATATGAAATTCATTAAATATTCAATAAATTTGCATTTGCAATTATCGGCAATTGAAATGCAAAAGTTGGAAACAAAAAGAAGGCCTTACTGACAGAAACAAAACTGGAGATTGCATGATAGTATTTTACAAGAATGATGACTTCTTTATTGCTAATACCTTTTAAAAATCATTTTATTGGGGGCTCATACAACTCTTATCACAATCCATACATATATCCATTGTGTCAAGCACATTTGTACTTTTGCTGCGATCATCGTTCTCAAAACATTTGTTTTCTACTTGAGCCATTGGTATCAACTCCTCATTGTGCTCCTCCACTCATGCTCCCCCTCCCTGATGAAACTTTAATATTTCATAAATTATTATTATTTGCTTTGTCTTACACTGTCTCGCAGCTCCTTTCACCCACTTTTCTGATGTCTGCCCCCAGGAGGGGATTATTACATGTAGATCATTGTTATCAGTTCTCACTTTCTACCCCACCTTCTGTCTACACTCTTGGTATCACCAGTCTCATCATAAAGATGTCTGAGGGGCTGAGCTGCCCCAATTCCAATTATGCGGACCACTTCCCCTTCTCCCCAGCTCAGGGAGAGGGACAGGTCTGATCAGAGCATAGTGGATGAAATGAAGGGAGAGGAAGGCAGTGTGGAGCACATTTTGCTTCAGCCAATGTACAGCGAGTTCCATATGGCTAGCTCCACTATGAGTCATGAAAACCTTCACTGACCCAGATGTGTTAGACAGGATTCTCTAGGGAAACAAAACCAGGATACTGATAATTCTCTCTATATATTTATATAGATAGAAAGATATCTAAAATAAGAAATAATTAACTTATCTATAAAGCAGTACAAATGAGTC
>PVJH01018882.1:0-44100 GCA_004026705.1 Nesogale talazaci
AAGGGGGTGTAGAGAGACGGAACCAACAGCAAGGATATATACACAAGCTCCTATTTGAAGGACAGGCATCAAAGGAGTGGGTTGGGGGAGAGGTTGGGCAGTGGCAGTGTACAATATGAAAAAAGAATAACAATGTATAAAGTATTGAGGGTTGGAGGGGAGGAGAAGCCAGGGGAAGAGGGGAAGGAATGGAAAAGCCGATACTAGGGGCTTATAATTACATTATATGTAAATAATCTGAACAACAGAATTAAAAGAATTAAAAGAATGGGATTCTCAAACTGGACAGTAAGAGTCAAACATATGCTGTTTATATGAAACACATTTGAGACATAAATAACCCAAAAAATGAAAACTAAATTAAAGAAGGCCTGGTTGCTTAATGGTTGTTCTTTTAGTCTGCTAACCAAATCAGCAGTTGAATATCACCATCAGTTCTGCAGTAGAAACACAAACCTTTCTATCTCATAAAGAGTTACAGTCGCAGAATTCCAAGAGATGTTCTGTCCAGTTCTGTAGGACTGCTATGATTCCAAATCAATCCAGTGGAAGGGAGTTTTTAGTTACCTGAAAATAAATGTGTGTTGAATCAAATACTGCTCAAAAGCTAATCTCATAAGGTGTGACTATATGACAAACAGAGTGAACTTGAAAGAGACTAGTACCATAGCTGCTCCTCAGCTGGATCGCACACCCTTGCTGTAAGAGAGCATTTCCACGTCCTATGGCACTTTCATCATCATTGCTATGTTTGAATCCATTGTTGTCCTTTAATACATCTTACTGAGGGTTTCACTCTTTTCACTGTTTAATTTAACAAAAAGTGATTATGTTTTTATAATGATGGCTGGTTCCTGACAATTTTCCCAAAGGAAGCAGTCTGAAGTCTCACCATCTTCCTTACTAAGAAACATTCTGGTTGCATTTCTTCCAAGAATAATTGAAAATAATAAAAGTTTAACCAAAAAGACCTGTTGTGACTGTTCTTGATAGGTGACCTAAATGTCTTCCGACTCCTAATAACCATACGTGCAAGAGAAAGAAACCGTCTGGCACGGCCTCTTCCTCAAAATTGTTCTTAATTTTGAGCCTGCTGTTTTAGCCACTCTGACAACCCATCTCATTTTTTGATCCCTCTACTTTATCAAGCACAGCATTCTTCTCCAGAAAGTGTTCTCCCCTGATTTTGATGTTCTCCCGAGTGGCACCTGTTTCATGTTCTGCATGAGCACAATGACATGTTCTCCATACACATTCTTAGTAAGGCTGTCTGTGTTTTGTCATGATTCAGACAGAATGACTCTTCATCATCAATAAGCACAAAAATCACCTTTCTGATAGTCTCTGCTTTCAGCCAAGAGTCACCCTTGTTTCATACTTCTTCTGAACTAGGCATGAAATTCTGGCATCGCTCTATCAATATGCTGCTGCAGCTGCTGTTTGGAGATCTTCAGAAAAATTTTACTTGCATGTGAGGATAATGATATTGTTCTATAATTTGAAGATCCTATTGGGCCATCTTTCTTTGTAATGAGTACACATATGGAGGTCTCATCTGGTCAGTTGGCCAAGTAGCTTTCTTCCTACTTTCCTGACATATAGGAGTGAGTTGGAGTTTAGTACATAATCGTTAGGAGTTACTTGCTAATTTTCAAGGTTCACAGTTTGAAACCACGCACTGCTCCACAGCACAAAGATGGGGCTTTCTCTTCCAGTTAACAATTACAGTCACAGGAATTCACACCGACAGATTTACCATGTCCTGTAGCTCCACTATGAGTAGGCACTGACTCAATGGCAGTGAAGTTTGGGGGTTGCTTTTATTTTTGCTTGTTTTGCTTTTAATTATGAATGCTTCCGGTTCTGCCTCAGCTGGTTGAAATATCAGCATGCTGAAACATTGCAATATTCCATCAATTACTGGAGTCATGTTTTTGACCAATTCTTTCAGTTCACCTTAAAGTGCTCTCTGCGGTACCATTGGTTCTTCATTATATGTCACCTCCTGAAACAGTTGAAATTAGACTAGTTTTTGTCTCTTTGTTGGTTCATTTTTCTTTTTAGTCATAGTAATTCTGTGTATTATTTCTCTTTTATTTTGATGCTTCCAGTTCCACACAGAATTCTTCAATATTACAATTCAAGGCTCAATTTTGTTCTTTATTTCTTTTCATTGAAGATATGATGATTACGTTCTTTACTTTTGATTTTCTAAATTCACCAAGAAAACACAGAAATTTGAAATATATATATATATATATATATATACACACACACACATTCACTGAGAACTTCAGAATTCATAAAGTTAAAAGTGCCTAAACTAATTGGAAAAAAGTCAATGACCTGCAGTTCACATTTAGAGGTGGCCTGGTGGTGGATTGGCTTACATATTAGGCTTATTTCTAATCAAAGAGTGAGGACTTTGAAACCACCAGTCACTGAAGATGACTCTTACTATTCACTGGGAAGCCCACTGAAGCTATTCTGTCTTTTCTAAAAGGGTAATTATGGAACAGAATTGACTCTACAGTGGTGTGTTTGTTTTTTTATCAGTTAAAGATTTCAACAAAGCCTAGTCAATAGCACAAGCAGAGAAACAAGCATGAAATGTACAGAAGAAATGGATGTCATAATCCATCATTTTGATCTGATATCTAAAAATTTCTTAACTATACAATTTTACACATTCTTAATTTGTTGAAGTTAAAGAAAAGAGTACACAATTATCTGGGACTATAGAAAATTATTTTGTTTTTATTAGTGTGGTAGCATCAGTCCTGATTCATAGTGACCTGATATAAAGTATTACCTGGTCATATGTCACCTTCAATTTCATTGTTAGATTTGAGTCTATTGGTGTGCTTAATCCATTTTCAGTAAAACTATTGCCTAGTCCTAATCAACTTCAAAGACAATGCTATGTTTAAATTTGTCTACACCAAACCTGGAGGTTTCTCTCATAACTTCTTTTATTTTCTATTTTAAATGTTATGTATCATTACATGGCTCATTTAAATACTCAGACACAGATGTTGATACAAACATAGGCACACACACAAAAACACTCACAACAGTCCCTGTCTGAACACAATTTGTTGAGTTTCCTGTTTTTCTGTTTACTTTACCAAGCATGAAATCCTTCTCCAAACACTGATCCCTCCTGATCAAGTGCCAAAGTACATGACACAGAGTCGTGGAATCCTAATGTTTAAGGAGAATTCCAGCTGTACTTCTTCCAAAACAGTCATTCAATTTCCTGGAAGATGATGACATTTTCAATATACTTTCCACAACCACACTTCAACTGAATCCTTTTTCTCCTTATTCATTGATCCACTGCCAAATGCACTTGTGTGAGGCAATTGAACATACTATGGTTTGTGTCAGATATACCTTAGTCCTCAAAGTGACAACTTTGCTTTTTAGCATTCTAAGAATTCTTTTGCAGAAGATTTCACCAGTGAAATATATATCACTGGATGTCATATCTGCTGCTTCCAGGAGGGTTGATTTTGGATCCAAGTAAACTCAAAACATTGACAACATCAATATTTTCTCTTTTATCATAGTGTTGCTTATTTTCCAGTGTAAGTATATTTGTTTTCTTTCAGAGAACTATTAATTCAGTCTTTCCTTCCCCCACAATTATCATTTATAATGTATTTTCTGATTTATCTATGAAATAATGATAATGTCTATTTATTGACATATAATGATCCTGTTGAATAATTTTAGTTATGTAATATAGTTCTGTTAGAATTTTAAATGATTCATTCAGCATTCATAATATAAAAGTCAATAAAATAATAAACAATTTATAAAGGATACTCAAAAATATGCTTTGAAAATAGAATGAAATACTTGTCAATAAAACATAAGTTAGAAAATATATACATTATAGCCCCTTATTAGAGATATGTAGTACATAAGAATCTCTCTCAAATCTTAAAGCCAAGAAATAAATTTAATGTTTCCTAATCAATGAGGCAACTGAAAGAAATGATGAAGTCTAAGAGTTGAATGATGGAGTCAAAGAACTGAACAGAAAATTTAAAAGGGCAATTTGAGAAGAAAAAGTAAACTATTATAATGAAATGTGCAAGAGAAAAAAAGGAAGAACATATTCAGCATATCTTAAAAAAAAAGAAAAAATTCAAATGTCAACTTGAAATGCAGATATATGTTCTGGAAAAAAATATTGAATGTTGCAGGAAGCAAAACAAGGAAATTGAAAGAGTATACAGTCACTGTACCATAGAGAATTGGTCCATCCTAACATTTCAAAGTTAGCCTATGAGCAAGAGCCAATGGTCCTTGGAAAGAAGTTCAAGGTTCACTGAAAGCCGTAACCCTGTCAAGACGAGGGTTGCTATGGGTAGGAATCACATTGATGGTATCTCACAGCAACAATCTAAAATATCTAGTATGCTTTTCTAAATAATGGGAGTATAAATGTAAACCAAAAATATGGGAATGAGGGATAATTCATTGTTTTTGGCCACCAAATGCTAGGAGACTTTTTGGCTTCTGAAATAGCTATATTTGGATAACTTTAAAATGTTGCATTTTTAGCTCTATGAATCTCTCTCTTCCTCATTGTCTTCAGAGTAGCTTAATTCCCTAAGGACATCTTTCTTCAAAAGAAAAGCATTAATTTTCACTTCCATGAGACCAATTATTTAAATTAGATAAATTCTGGGGAAGCATATAATTATCCAATTTTGACCTTTGAGTCCCTTCCTGGACCACTTATAGAATCTAGGGAGGCGAGTTACATAATGAATCTATGCAGAATGTCCTGATCTATTAGCAAGGCTAAACGAGGCTAGCCTATTTTGAGAAAATATCTCCAAAATGTAAGTGGCTTTAAAAATGATAACTCATTTCTTATACAAACCATAGCACGCCATGGGGTTAACTGCAGCTCTGCTTGAGGTCATTTTTAATTTAGATGCAAGCACATTCAACAGCCTCTAAATGTCATAACTTCAGCCCCAGGAATAGGGAATCAAAGGCCTGAGATAATTGCTCAATAGACAAGATACACACTATTGTTGTTCCTATGTCTCTGGACAAATGAATGCCAGGTACAAGTCTAATACAGTATCAGCAATGTATAATTCTCTCACAAGGAAAAAAAGTAGAAGATTTTTCTAAATAATACTGTATTCCATCCTGGTATTTCATTCTGATCAGAAATATGTACTCTTCCTCTCCCACATGGAGAATATATCTATCACTAATAGGTATACTTTTTTTTTTTTGTCTGATAGGGTAACTTTTATATGGAACCTTTCTTGTTTCATGAAAAATTGAACAGAAAAGGAATAAACTATACAACGGTTCTAAAATGTCTGCCCAGGTAATTTTAATTATATTTCATTGTCGAAAGTTAGTAAAAGAAGCAAGATGAATATGAATTACGCTGACAGGAACATGACTTTCCCTTTGGAGAATACTATTTTTCACCTCTGACCACCCATTTGGTCAGGGACTACATAACACATATTGCAACTCCTAAGAAGACTGCAGTTAAGGACAGGAGGGTAAAACTGTTTCAAAGAAAAGTGATGAAATTTCTGTGATTATATCAATAAATACCTACGACTCATTAAATACCCATCTTATTGGTAACTTCCTTTAACATTCTAAAGTAAATCGTGTGCTTGGGAACTGTTATAAAAGACAAGACTCCTTTTCTTGGTAACTTACACTGTATCTTGGCATATTAAACTTGGTGAATTATAATATAATAAGAGGTCTAAATGATCAATACAATCTTGTTTTAATTACTGACGTGAAGTTTCTTTTCCTACTGAGAAATACAGCTATTGGGATATCACTTAAATCGTGGGAAATTCTTTAGCATAGTAAACTTATAGAATCCACTAGAATTATCTCCTGAAAGAATGTAAATCTTTAAACTTGAGAGTAAAAATATGATAATATTTTGATATGGTAATATGATATGATAATATGATAATAATATTGTATAATAATAATACAAAATATGATAATATTCAGCTTTTTACTACCTCATAATCTTATGGATGGAAAACCTTTCTTGCCGAAAGTGAGGAGGACTTGAGGTACTTGATGAAGACCAAGGATTGGCGCCTTCTTTATGGATTATAACTCAATGTAAAAAAAAAAAAACATAACTGGACCAATAGTTAACATCACAAGAAATGCAGAAACAGTTGAAGTTGTCAAGGATTTTGCCTTGCTTACATCCAAAATCACTGCTCATGGAAGCAGCAGTGAAGAGATCAACAGAGGCGTTGCATTGGGTTAATCTGAAGCACAAGTTCTCTTTACAGTGTTGAAAAGCAAGGAAGTTACTAAGGTTGCCTGACCCAAAGCATGGAAATTTCCATTGCCTACATGCATGTGAAAGTTGGACAGTGACTAAAGAAAACTGAGGAAGAATTGATGCACTTTAATTATGGTACTAGCAAAGAATACCGAAAGAACTTTGAACTACTGAAAGGACAACCCAATCTGCCCTGAGAGAAGTAGGGACAGAGTGCTCCATAGAGGTGATGGTTGCAAGATTTCTATTATATAGTTTGATCATATTATCAAGAGGAGCCATTCCCTGAAGAACTATATCATGCTTGGTAAATTAAAAGGGCAACAGAAAAAGAGGAAGACTCTCAATGAAATGGGTTGGCATAGTGGCTGCAATAGACTCAGGCACTGGAACAATGAGGAAGATGGTTCGGGATGGGACAGAGTTTCTGCTGTGCGTGAAGTTTCTTATAGTTCAGAACCAACTTGATGTCACCGAACAACAACAACCTCATAGATAATGATACATTTCTTTTGCCATCATTAAACATTTCAAATTGGACCAGCATTTCACTTTTTTAAACATTGTAATTGTTTCCTTTACTTCATCCTATGGTGATACAAGAGAGTAAAAACACATATTTTTTAATAGTATAAGTAAAAACACATAAAAGTTTTCTAAAATTCAAGCTTCAGATTCACACCTTGAAAACATTTAAGGTATATATCATTGTTTCCTGTTGCCCCTTGGAAGGTGCTCATGTGATCCTCATTAATAATAAGATTTTACAGTTATAATAATTATAATACTATCGCTATATATTGAAGTTCTCCGCTTATCAAGCACATCGAATGATAGATTTTAGATTATTAGAAGAAATGTACTCTTACAAATTAATTCCTTTATGGATTTTGCTGGATCAGGTCCCATAAATGTACTGCACAATGATCTTAATTGGTTTTGTTTTTTAAATAGATTTTCTGACAAGGAAAGAGATTTTCATCCACTGTAATCATTAAATGAGCTCTCTAGTATGAATGAGTCCCTTGGGAGTTGGGTAAAGTAATATGAGTCCACTTTCTCACACCTGGTTCTCTGGTTTATCCAAGAGCCACAGAAAACCACAATGGCAATTTTCATTGGAGGCAGTGCAAAGGAGAAAGTGCCAAGAATCCAAGTTCTGATGACTTGACTTCAATTTCCATTTACAGTCTTGAAGAGCTACAACTCCTTAACAAAGTTCTTATGCTTGTTTATCTAACAAATAATTATTTAACATCACATTGTGCTAGCATGCAGAGTGACTACAAAAGAAGCAATCTTTGTTCATTGGACATTACATGCTAGTTAAAAACATAAATGCAAAAAGATAATAAAGAGGATCAAGAATAATCAGTTTCATAATATGAAAACGTGATACTAATAGAACACTCTTCAAACAGTCGATGTAAATGAGATGATCCTTACAAAAGACACAGCAGAATGCTACATTCATAAAGAGTATCAGTTAGTAAGAGCAAGATCGGTTCAGTAGAGAACTTAGAGTCAGTCGGCTTCTCAGGGATGGAGCTTGAAATGAAATACAATTTGTCCTCAAGCATCTTTCCATAACACTATTTTTTTCTGAGAGTCTAAATTGCTTGAAAACATAGGCTATATGCATTTTCTAGATCATATATTTCCTACTTGATCTGTTTGCTGGGCTATATTTCCTTCCAACTTCTATCGAAGGTGTATTTTTCATAAATCATATGACTACCAAGATTGAGATTAGTCACTTCCATAATTGGAGTCACAAATGACAAATTTCCTAAAACAAGCATTCAACAGGGTATTTGAAAGACACCTCTTCTTTCTTACAGTGCTTCATTCTCTGTGGATTTAAATGGTGTTAGGTTGGCATCTCACCTCCTCTGACTTCACAAGCGAGAAGAAAAATTCAGCTGGTCAGTCAGATACAGATGCCTCTGTATCCGGGTCAAACATGCATCCATACTACAAACCCAAGTATCAATCCAGATACCAGTCCTTCCTCCCACAGCACTTTCTACTTCTCGGCTAGGGTTGATAAGTTATTACAGTAGACACATAGAACCCAAAGACGATCACAATTATGGGATGTACTAGGGGGATCAACAAGTTACTAAACAGGAATCAGAAAGACTTACAATCCACTTCCTCTAGTCAGGATAGGCTCTTCTTCAGGCATGCCTGGAGGATCCCTCTGCTCCTTTCTTTGTGTCACATGGTCCCAATCAACATCTTCTCTAATCTTTTTTTATACATACTCACTAGGAAAATAGGAAGTATCCCCAATCTGTATCATCCCACCCCATTGTCTCTTGGGAGTTATAAAGACTGTGACTATAAGAACCATATTTTGTAATCTAAGGCATCTAGAACAAAGATATCTAATGATTACTATATTGTAAGGGAAAAAGCTATTAATAAAATTAAAACACAACTGTAGGTAAATTGAAATTCACAACCACAAAGGAATTTGAAAAGCTCACAAATAACTAGTAAGCCCTGTTCAGTATCCTTTTTTTGCTCTAGGCAATGGATAGAAGTTAAAGCAGAACCCACTAGTAAAGTTGATAATAAATCAGAGATATATTACTCTTTAAGTCAGAATTGACTGATTAGTACTGAACTTGGTTCCTGCAGATTTCCTTACAACTAACATGATGGCATTCCATTCAACTCTAATGGTTGCAGTGCATGTCAACTCTCCTGACACACTAAGTCAGAGTGACTCCTTTCCCTATTGAAACCATCACTAAAATCCATACACATAAGCACGTACAGGTTCATCATATGAAATCCATACACATAAGCACATACAGGTTCATCATATGAAACCCATACATGTAAGCACCTACAGGTTCATCATATGAAGTCCATACACATAAGCACCTACAGGTTGATCATATGAAATCCATATGCATAAGCAACTACAGGTTCAGAAGGCATGACAATCTCAAATGTTTTGATTTCTCACATGAAGAAACATTAACTTTGAATTACTTAACCATAAACCTGGAAGGCTCACCCAAATGCATCCATTCGGGGTATTTCATAGTTTGGGAAGATGCAGTGTTTTTATAGTGAGCTGTCCTACCCACTGGGGGAGGTGCTGGGATTATCAAGGGGGACAGGTTTAGGATTATAAAGAAGATACCTATACTTTACCCTCAATTATGGGGCATAGTACAAGATGTTAATTGCCATGGGGACAATGACTCTTTTTCCCTCTGAAATGGTATAAGCCAAATAAGTTTGCGAACCTCTGTGTACAGACTTAGAAAAGAACTGTATGTTTCAATTATTTTGGAAAACAGACTCAATTCCGTATCCTGATTTTGCCAGTGTAGAACTAGATCTCTAAATAAACTCGGAAACATCACACCCTCTCTGTATGGATCTTTCAACTCATTCATAAAAGTTTTGTAAAGAAGGTGTTGATTGCGGAGCCCCGGTGGCGTGGTGGGAGTGTGCAGGACTGCGGCCCACTGGGCTGGCGGTTCAAATCCAGGAGCAGCTCTACAGGTGCAAGGCTGAGCTTCCTACTCCCACCAGGGGGCAGTGATGCCCACAAAAAAAAGGAAGGTGTTAATCCTCCTAGTTGAGAGGAGGAAGACATGATGAGATTACGTAATGGAAGTGATGCCGATCGGAGAGGAGAGGGTTCCTATGCTCCAGATATCATGCACCCCCAGTCGCTGTTGTTTTCCAACAGCAAATTGATGGAGAGACTATAGCGATTGGACACAAACCCATTATCATGGCAGGAACTCATTGGCCATAACAACGTATCTTAGATGCACCTCCACTCCCAGCATCCCACTGTCCATTGTCTAATAACACACCAATGAAAAGAAACACAGATAATGTTCTATCTATAAGTTTTGCCCTGATGAGTGAAAACGTATCTTGAGTAAAAATATTTATTTCAGCATTGTTCAAAATATGATAGTGTTAGTGTCTGATGGGTTTTTCTCATTGGAACTTGGAACTCAGACCAAAAATCGAACCTATATATTTTAATTTGAGCTGTACTCTCTATAATCTGGTCTGAACCTATATATATTTGCTCCTCTTATAGTACTTTTTTTTACAATATTCAAACTGAACTTCCTTCATACCAGACCACCTTCTCATTTCCATGAATCTATTCATGTTTTCTCTTCCAGCTCTGATGGCATATATATTCTTATATAGTAATAAATCCAAATTTATTTATACTTCAAATCTAGCTTAGTGGTCAACATTTTCAAACAGAAACAATTTCATTTCTTTCAAATCTCCATGAAGCAATTTTGGAACCTCTCTTTCTATTTTACATTATAATCATTTATGCATTTTCCTGTTATTTATTAAAAATTGTAAGCTTCTTAAGGGTCACTTTGCAATTATTTTATATTTTTAATGATTTGAGGAATATATTTAGTGTCCAATGAAAGTTTGTATTAGTATTAACCAAAACAAGAAGGAAATAAGAGAATGTATAAGCAGAATATGAAGAAATAAAATAAATTATGAGCACAATTTATTATTATTTATTTCCAATATATTAAAGCTTTTTCATCATAATCTACTTCCAGTTCATAAAAATTGACCTATCAAAATGATAAAAATACCTGCTTACTGCTTTTAGATATGTCAGTGTGCTAATTTTTATAAAGTACTTAAAGTAGTTGATACAGCGTAAGCTCATTTATGATTGCTATTTTGAGGTATTTTACTAAACTTAAACCCTACCACAAGTGATATTGGCAAGGTACATTTTAAACAGGCCTTCTCATTGTGTCATTCCAGTTTGACCCCCTGCCGAGAATTCACATTACCACTCCAGATACACTGAATCTGGATTTATATTTTAACAAGTCCTCTGGATTATTCATATGACTTGTGAAAACCTAGACTCTAATTCAGTGCTTTGGGACTAACGATACAAATTTGCAGCAGGGAATCAGTCGATATGAGCTAGTTTGAAAGCCCACTTTTAGCTCAAAGAACTTAAATTATATGTTACCCAACTTAAAGAAAACACATCTGCTAAGACAATTTAGTTGGGCTCCTTAAACAAAATGCCCAATGATTAGGAAAGCTCACTAGCTGAGAGTCACCCTATCTTTTCTCCATCTCTATTGTTGTCTCTGCTTGTCTGTCCCCTATGTGTTGCCCAACTTCTTGCCAAGGGCTGCCATTTTATGTGAGGTTCAATGTCTTCTTCCAAGCTAACTAGTTGCTAGCCACATCCACAAAATTGCAGTTAAAGAAATAAAACACTTTTTTCTTGCCAGTTATGTGTCAGATTCAGATACCATGCTCCATAGAAACAAGAATGGCCAGGCTTTATTTCATGTGCTTTTGACATCTTACCAGGAAGGACCAGTCCCAGGAGAATGGCACCCTGTTTGAGAAAAGGGTCAACAATGGATGGACACCAGGGTCTGAAATGCAGCCATAATTGTGAAGATAGCACAGGACTATTTATTGTATCTCATACAGTTTGTTGCCCATAGTGCAACAAAGAGTCACATCTGACCAAGTCCCAGTTGATGACAACATGGGTCAGGCATAAGAGCAGTGGTTCTCAACCTTCCTCATGCCGCGGCCCTTTCAAGCAGTTCCGCATGTGGTGATGAGCAGCCAACCATAATGATATTTTGTTTGCTACTTCATAACTGTCATTTTGCTACTGTTATGAACCAGGTGACCCCTGTGAAAAAGTAATTCAGCTCCCAAAGGGGTCGTGACCCATGGGTTGAGAACCATTGTACTGGAGACTAAACTTGAGCCCTTGGCATATAGCCCTTTCCAAATTCTATTTATGATTATGTCATTTGCTCCTTCAAGGACACTAGGAGAAATTTCCTTTACTTTGAATCTATTTTTCCTCTTTTATATACTTTCTTCATAAAGAGTTCTTTAGCATAATGTAGTGACACCACAATTATGGTGTGCTTTTGGTGATGCTTATTATGATGTCAGTAATTATAATAACTATTATTGTTGTTTCATAAAAGGAAACTTATTTGACCCCATCATAAACTTTCAATAATTCAGATATCAAATAAGAAGCCATTAACCCTAGAAGTTTAGAGTACACCACATCTGGTTTTAATTGTAGTTGATATAGAAAGTTACTTCATTTTTCCATCATTTTCCCCTTCTCCCTCTCCTCCCCCCAGCTTTCACCTACCTTCTAGTATCCCTACTCCCATTTCTGTGTCTGAGGAGTTTATCTGACCTGGATTCTCTGTGTTGTCAGCTTTGTTCTCATTGCTGATTTGTTTTCTTCTTGTTTCACCCCACTGTGGTGGTGGATAGAGGGGGTCAAACCAGGCTCACTCCAGGCCATGTGCTGTGTCCCCTGTATTGTCCTCTGTCATGGTATGCTCCAGCAAGGGGACATCATATCTCAAGTTGTCTGCTCCACAGTCCTCTCTGTGCTTCAAGAGTTCCTTTCAGGGGCATTGTCCTCAGGACTCAGTGAGCTGGTGTGGCAGTCATGTGCTTATGTTAATTTCATGATTGAGATGTAGGAGTGGAGTCTAGCCCATTAATCTGGAGGTTGCCATTGAGTAGCCAATGAGGTCTCTGGGTGGGCATGGCTTTCTCTTGATATGTCTGGGAAATATCATAATATTTCCCTCATGAAGATGAGAAGCTATCTCCCCAGTTGTTGGGAGTTAGTCTCAGAGATGATTAATCATGGACAAGACAAGATGGCAGCATCAGAGGAGCTGGGGAAGCCACCCAGCTTTGCCCTGATGGAGTCAGACCTCTGAAGCTGGAGAGGCCACGTGGGGACCCCTGCCAACAATGAGTTGCTTCTGCCACCACTGGATGCTGTTGATGACCCCTTAGCCCTGAAAGCACGGAGCCATGGGGAGACCCCTGCTGGTGCCAGGATTCTGCACCCACTAACCTGTGACTTCGTGAGTTGGAAGGAGACTTTATAGACTGATATCAGGGATATGGGTTAATATTGGACTTATGACTTTGTACTGGACTAGATTGGGATGCTTTCTTAATATCCTATTTATTTTATATATAAACATTTTCCTTATATGCATATGCATGTCTATAAATTTGTTCCTCTATTCTATCTGGACTAAAACAGCTGGTATAGGGGTATAGTCCCTCACTTTCTCTCCCCAACCTGTAGGCTTTGTGCTGTCCTCTGTAGCACATAATCAATCCAGCAAGGGAATCAATTTTTCTCTGATAGATCCAGCCCACTAGCCCTGTTTGTTCCTGAGCTGACCAAATGAAACACTTATACAGTTAATTTTCTATGCTGAAAACCAACTGGAAGAGAGGCATTATCACTTTTATCACTGCAAAAGAAAGTAGCCCAACATAATGCTGGGAATTGTTGAACATTCTCATTAATATCACATGAAAGTAAAACTAAAAATTTGCTAAATATTAGCAAAATTAATTGTAGCAGTATATTGACAAGGAACAACTAGCAATTCTGGTTGGATTCAGAATAAAAGAAACAAGGAATATTGTTGCTGATATCAGACGTAACTTCACTAAAACTAGAATATCCAAAGGATATTTTCTGTGTTTTATTGACAATGCAATGATACGTGATGTGTAGATCACTGCAACCTATGAATAACTTTGGGAAAAGTGGAAATTCTAGAACACTTTTTCATGCTCATATAGGACCTCTATAAAGGTTAAAAACCAATTATTGGAATAGAACAAGGAGAAACTGCCTCACTGTGGCAGTCTAATATAATATAATATAAGCCTAATATAATAGGCTTATATTAATTTCATGATTGAGATGTAGGGGTGTAACCTAGCCTGTTAATCTAGCGATAGCCACTGAGTAGCCAATGAGGCCTCCGTGTGGGCATGGCTTTCTCCTGAGACTTCTGGGAAATCTCACGATATTTCCCTCATGGAGATAAGAAGCCATCTCTCCAGTTGTTGGGAGTTATTCTCAGAGACAATGAACTACAGACAAGATGGCAGGATCCGAGGAGATAGAGGAGCTGGAGGAGAGGCCACACAGCCTTATCCTAAAGGAACCAGACCTGTGAAACTGGAGAAGACATGGGGAGGCAACTGCTAGAACTGAGTTGCTTCTACCTCCACTGGATGCTGTTGATGGACCCTGAGCCCTGGAAGCGAGGAGTGATGGGAGACCCCTGCTGACTCCAGGACTCTGCACCCACTGGCCTGTGACTTGGTGAGTCAGAAGGAGACTTTATAGACTGATATCGGGCATGCGGGCTAATATCAGACTTATAACTTTGAACTGGATTGGGGTGGGGTGCTTTCTCAGTGTCGCATTCCTCTTGTATATAAACCTTTCTCTTATATCCATATGCATGTCTATGAGTTTGTTTCTCTAATCTACCCAAACTCACACGATCACATAAAATCAGGAATGAGTGCATATCAGGGTTCTATCCTTTTATCATACTAATTAAACCTGCAAGCTCAGCAAATGATTTCAGAAAGTGGACTAGATGAAGAAGAATTAAAGGAAGATCCATTAACAAACTGTGATATGCACAGCCTTGCTGAAAATCAACTTGATTTGAAATCATCAGAGATAAACTTTAAAGGCAATAGTTTCAGAATAGCTTATACTTCGATGTAGAGAAAAGTAAAATTCACACAATTAGGTCACGATTAAAAAGAAAAGATTGAAATTATCCAGTGTTCCATTTTAGTTGTACACACAATCAACATTGACGGAACCAGTAATCAATAAAATCAAAGGATATATTGAATTGGGCACATCTGCTGCAACAATATCTTTAAAAAGCACCCTCTGTCAATTTGAGGACAGAGGTGTGCCTGAACCATGCCAGGATATCTTCAGTCTACTCATGTGTGTGTGGAAGCTGGATAATAAATAGAAGTGTACAAGAATCAATGCCTTTAAATGTTGGTAAAATATAATACAGATATATCCTTTAGATATATAATATCCATATATTAATTTAATCTATATATTTTATTTACTATTGCCCAATTTATTATTATAACAATATGTCATTAATCCACTCACATAATTTCATATATTAAATATAAAACTGTCTTCCACGAACCTCAAGAAAAATATATCTATGTTGGAAGTACATCACAATACAATGTATAAGTCAAGGCGGAGAGGCTTCCTCTCTTATACTTGAACATGTGCCTGGGCAGAGACATCCAGTCTGTGAAAGCAGCACACAGCTGAAATAAGGAAGAGCGTCTAAGACATGTAGTGACACTTTGACTACAACCAGGAGCACAGACAGAGCCATGAAAGCAAGTGCAGTGCCAGACCAGGTGGTATTTCATTCTCATGTCCATAGAGAGCATTGCTCAGAGTTGGAACATGCCAAATAGCATCCACAAAGGACCCCAAAAAAAGTAATCTCAAAATGTTTTGGTTGGACATTTTTTAAAATATAGATATATTTTCAAAAGCTATATATTCAGAATTTAATACGCACCAGTCATTATACCAGGGATGTTTCCTAAATCACTTCTTTTGATCCTAGGATGAGCACAGCAAAATACCTCACAGTAGAATCTAAGAATAAAACTTAGTCTCAATGCTGTAGAGGCTAGAAAGCTGCATGCCGGGCATCAAGAGGCTCGTGATTGTCTTTCTGACTAGTTGAAAGGGAAGGTTGTTCCTTGTCTCCTTCAGATCACAGATGGATTCTAACATTGTAGCTTCACCTTTGAGTATGACTCTTTCTGTGAATGGTCTCCGATTTTTTTTAACATGAAACCATGAAGAAAAGATTAGCCCTGTGATATGATTTCTTTTTATTTAACAGGTCACCCCCCAAAAAAACAAACAAACAAACAAACAACCAGGGTCAAATGGATAAGTATAGCTATAAAGGTTTTAACATATCATTTGGGGGAGACACAATTTAATCCATAACAACCGTCTACTGAAATCTGTCCTATGTTATGTACTGCAACTGTATTTCAAATGAAGAAAACAAGACTCCCCAAATTTCTACTAACATGCCTTTAGCATTCGCTTGCGTGAATCTTGTTTGTAAGATGGCAACCAACCTGCTACAATCTCTTCAGGGGACACCTTTGGCAGTGTTTCCTAATTCAGTCACGAATGTCTTTCTATTCTGTGCTCCTGTGGGCTGGTTGGGGAATGAGTCAAGGAAGCTGTGAGAAATTCTGTCAATATGGAACTTCTAGTGAATTCTTGATTCACAGAGATGGAACAATATTCACTGGTTTCACCCATGCTCTGTAATGCCTTTATACATGGTGGTGTGTTAACAACAGGCCCATCACAAATGACTATTTCCACTTTTAAATCATTCCTTATTACCTCTGCTCGGTGACTGTGAGCAGGTTTAATCTATTCCTCACCATTCAAACCATTTTATTCTAACTACCAAATAACATTTCCCATTTCCCATATTCAGGGAAAGGCTGAATCATTTATAGAGAGTTTTGCATGACTTACTTAAAGCTGACAGTTTGCACGTGTGGAATATAAACTTGAAAGAAACCTGATGAATTCCCTTAGACTTCATTAGCTTTCAATTTTTTGAAAGATGCAATATCACCATAGTTTGAAGGGAAGATGATGACACAAATAAAACTTACTTAATATCAAGAACAATCTCCTGAGCCAGGGTCATCACTAAATCTAAAATGGTATTTCTATGAAATCCAGAGGTAGACTTACAAATTCTGCATTGCTTTATTTTCTAAACAACATTTTTTATGAATTTGAATTCATTTCCCTTGGGGATTTAAAGCATCTTGCACAATATCCAGATTTTATTTGTATGCCAGCAAAAATATATGATTAGAAAGATTCTACCACGGTATACAGATGTTAGTATTGTTGTAAAAACAAAAACAAAAAGCAAACACAAAACAAAATACAGTTTACGGTGCTATTAAAATTTCATATTAAATGATATAAATTTATGGAATTGCTTGGCAAATCCTGCACTCTGCCTCCCCTAGGTAGAGAAAGTTTCACACAGAGAATATTTTCATCCCATGAGAAAAAAATACAGAGATAATCTGAAGTAGTTATAAATATAGAATGACCACCATATTTTATATGAGGTAATTCTAAAGGTATTTCTATTATAGGTTCAGTTTATACATGCTGCAGACAAGTTCTATTAGAAGCATACTTTTCTTAATTTCTTTAGGGTGCCTTAAAATATCCTAGTAAAATAGTGACTTTCAATGAAATCTATTAGAATAGAGATGTTATCTCAGAAGGTGAGGTGGATTATTTACTGAGATCCTGAAAGTTAATCTTCATAGATTTTCTTGGAGAACATGGGGCAATGACAAGAGTTTATTTTTTATTTAATTTAATGATTTTATTGGGGGTTCTTACAGCTCTTATAACAATCCATACACCCATTGTATTGAGCACACATACATATGTTGCCATGATGACAGGAATTTATTATGGAGTTTTTCTGGGCTTTTTGTTGTTGTTTTTTGTTTTGTTTTGTTTTTTGGGCATCACTTCCCTCAGGTGGTGGGAGTAGGAGGCCCAGCCTTTGCTTCGTGGAGCTGGAATCGAAACTCCATCCCAGTGGGCCGCAGTCCTGCGCACAACCACTACGCCACCGGGGCTCAGCCCATGGAGTTTTAACAGAACAATAGACTACATTGGTGAGGAAAAGGTCAGAAAGGGTGCATTGAGTAACTTTTCGCTGATCATAAAATTACACCTATTTATTCTTTGAGTATATCAAGGGTAATCCTAGGAGAATTTCATTGGAAAACCTTATACCACCTACAATATAGACCAGATCTTGTGCTTTAAGGATATTTTTTGTTCCTAAAACTAAAAGAACATTTAAGAGGAATAGGCTTTGAATTCATGGAAGATGCCCAAACTGAAAATTGTAAAAAGAACCCAATGTTCTTTGAGGAAAAGTTAAAGGCAAACACAACTTTCAGATGAATATAGACTTAGATGTAGGAAATATAGATTCACGTTTCAAAATATTTGATTATTTTTGTTTCAACTATTTTGTTGCAATTTGCGAGAATCTGGTGTATGGAAGATACTGGATGACAGTGGAAACCAAAATATATTTGCAGGATCTGTACATGGAATAAGACTTTGGTGGTTTTCCTTTCACCATAATTGAGAGATGGGAATAGCCTTAGTTATCAGACAAAAATTATAGTAAATTCAAATGATAAATCTGACTTGAACAGTTGAAATTTCCTCACTTGATCTCCATTCTGATATACTTTGTGTTTGATCTTTTTTTTTTTAATATTTTCTCTCTGTTGTATTTTGGCATTGCTGTTGGCCTTGTGATTTTCTGTGGTTTTCACTATATTAAACCGAGAATAGGGGAAGCTACAGAGGCAACAACTAGAATATGATTCTTGAGGGGCAAAGCATCAGTAGGTGGATGGTAAGAGGGAGCTGATAGCAAGGAGTTCCAGAAGAAAGAAAATGTATTGGAACAGATTGTGCTAGTGATTGTACATCAGTGTTTGATACAGTTGAACCATGGATGGTATGATGTCTGTATTAGATCCTAATAAATGATTTGGGAGGGGGAAGGAAAGAAAGAAAAGTAATTGACTAATTTTCAGAAGCGTATTACTGAGTCTTTTCCTACTCTTAGTCAATGAACTTCCTGGAAACTGTATATCCTGAATCATGCTACTGGTACATAAACTATTACTTACATAGCTTCCAGTATCACAGCGACATTTGGAATGATGTCTTTGAGACATGGAGGGTCATGTGTTCAGTGCACATACAGTTTGGTAAAGATGTGTCTAATTTGGTACAATTGACTATGAGAGGAACTAGCATGTGCCACTGACATATTGAGGCTATAGAAGTACCTGCAGAATCTTCTAACACTCTTTCCCCCATTAGCAGCAAGGGGGAAGGTAGAAATGGAGAACCATTATTCGTAACTTGAATGGTTACTCCATTGCACAACTGACATAGGTCTTAGAGAGTTGTTAGCAGAATTCACGTGAGTGAAACATAAACTTGTGGTGTTAAATCACTAACATTTAGGTCACTTATTGCCTCTGCACAAACTTAGTCTATTTTTTTGTCATTAAAACACACATCACCAACAGATTTATTGGGAAGGGGGTAGGAACGGATTGTGAAGAACGAAACATGAGGCAGGGCAAAGTGTGGAATAGAAAATAAATACAAATGTAAGCCGTTTTGCTAATTGCTTTATAACCACAACAAACGAGTGCAGAGGAGGGTCATGTACCCAACAACACAACAAAGGTTCAAAGATGAAGGTGTTCGCTTAGCGAGGCTGAAGAGTCCAGTCTCTGGTATTTGAAATTTAGACGGCAGTCCTGGGTTTGGGATGGATCACTGGGTGTGGACACAGTCCATGTTTTAACCAGATTTGAACAGAAGGATGGCCACTTGGCCCAGGTAGAAGTAGATGAAGTGCTTAGTTTCATGTGTCACGTAACTACCAAAATTTCTACCCACAATGCGGTGCCAAGTGGGATTGTACTACTTGTCAAACTTCTTCTTGATGTGGGCCACAATGTCCTTCTCGATGTTGTATTTCTCCAGCACCTGAGTAGTGCACTCCACCGAGTCCTGCAGCATCTCCTCTGACAAGTCGGCATTTTTGATCACGACCTTTCAGTCGCACATGGTTACTGTGAGCACAGACAAGCCTACAGAGATAGTCCTCGGGGAGGGGGTTAGAGCGGCTCAAACAGAGCTGGAGGAGCTGTCTCTATTGTAGCTTAGTCTACTTTATAACATATTATGTTATAATATATAATATAATATATAATAATAACATAATATGTTTCATAAACATATTTTATAAACAAAGGATGTTTAGTGGTATATTCACAGGTATTATATTTTATTATGCTAGTCCTTAATGAGGAATATGACCTGGGTTTACTTTACCCCAACCTAGAAGAAAAGAGTCATAATTTGTTATTAAAATATGTTTATTATAAGAGGGGAAAACTCCACATCTTATTTCAGAGGAGTTACCCTCCACATTAAAGACTCCCATTATTAATATATCAGTAGTCACAAAACCAGACAAAATCTCTAGGAGATGGATGAAAATGTAAATCAAAGAATACCATCATTCCACCACCCTATTTTATATCAAGAATATTGAAGGATGTGATATTTTATTTTTGCAATGTGAAAATTAGACTGCCACTACTTTATTGTTGATGGCTGAAATACATGACCACTTAATCAATGAAAGGGCAATAGACATCTTCTTAATATCAACACCCGTATTGTTATTTACAATTTCAGTATTCTGCTCCAACGCCACCATTCTAATTGATCATTTATCCTTCAATCTTCTTTATTCATTGCCCAACTTTCACATGTGTAAAAGGTGATTGAAAATACCAGAAGCTGGGTCAAGCCCATGTAGGCCCTCAATGTGACATGCTTTTATTCATGAAATTTTCAGACATCTCATGAAGCAGATGTGCCCTCTGTAGTGACTTTTGATTGCAGCTTTCATGGGCATTGATGGTGGAGCTATATAAAATGGGATCTTTGAAAAATTTAATCTGTTCTTCTTTATCCTGCTGTATTGGGCCAGCAGCAAGATGTTCAGTTTTCTTTATATTGAGTTGCAGTTCATACTGAAAACCCAAGTGTTTGATATGTATTAGTAATCAAGTCCTTCTTGATTTAAGCAAACATGGTGGTAGTTGCCTTTATAGCAGTGTGTTCATGAGTGTTTCTTGAATACTGAAGCCATATTCTTCCTCAAGGAATATAGCTTCTCATATTATATGCCCAGCATACAGGTTTTCTATAAGGATACAACCCTGACATGGAACTTCCCTGATTTTTAAAAAGCACTCACTTTTTCTGTTTGTAAAATTGCCGCTTGGTTCATATACAAATTCTGCATGAACACAATGAAGTGTTTTGAAATACCATTTGTTTTCAATGCTATTCAGAGGTTTATATGATCTATGCAATCAAGTGATGCCGAACACTTAATAAAATAAAAGTAATATCGCTCTACTGCTATCCACTTTCAGCCTAAATACATCTGATGTCAGCAATGATATCCCTAGTTTTCATATTCTGTTAGGAATCTAGCTGGAATTTCTAGCAACTCCCTGCTAACGTACTGATACAATATTTTAAAATTATTTTTCAAATTGCATGTGATATTAAAGTTATTACTCAATAATTTCTCCAATCTGTGTATCACCTTTCTTTGAAATGTAACATGTGTGGATTGCTTCCAGTTGATTAACCAGGTAGACTCTTCCAAATTTCTTACAGTGAATGGTACTAGCTCATCGATTTGCTGAAATACCGAAATGGTTATTCTGTAAAGCAATATAGTATGTTTATTACTAGGAGATCTAGAGGAATATATAGATCAACATTGAACTGTTAACTATAAGAACAACATTTCAAAACTTCAGACACTCCTTGAGAAAAAAAAAAGAGGTACTTATATGCTTCTATAAAGATTTGCAAAGTACTAAGAAATCTTACAAAGTTAGAATTGAATGTATGGCTTGGGTGATTTTGAATAATGTATTCCATGTACTTTGGGCTTCTTCCTTAGACACCTTCAGTTATGAATATGCTACCTCTTGGAATGATTGAACAAAGGCCGATTCTGTTTGATATAGTGATTCTGTGTTCCTTACATTTTCTTTTGATCTTCTTCCATCATTCAATATTTTGCCCAATAAATTTCTGGATTTCAACTTGAGCACAGACATTTTTCTTCAATTCTTGATGAGGTTGTTCATTCTTCCTTCTTGACTATCTAACTCAAGGTCTTTCATAATTGTTCACTTTGTCTTTTCATGTTGCCTCTTGCAATTTTTTCCAGCTCTTCTTTGTCATTATGTCTTTCAGTTTCTTTCACTACTGTACAATCAAGACCTAGTTTCAAAGTCCCTTCCAATGCCCAATCTAATATTTAATTTCTTGTCATTTTAACAACCTATTTATTTCTTCAGATTTGTTATTATTGAAACCATCTCATAATTTAATCAGGTTATTAGTGTTCTATGTGTCAGCTATGTTACTGAGGTTTTCTCTAATTTGAGTTGTGATGTATTCTCATGTACTTGAGGTTATATTTTATCCATGGAATTTATTTCATGAAATTTTTTCATCTTCAACTTGAGCTTGCATATGAGAAAATGATGATCTGTTCAGCCTTCATCTCTTGGATTTGCTTGGACTGATGATATTAAGCTTCTCTATTCCCTCTTACTAAAGATAAAGTCCACTTGATTCCTATATGTATCTTCTGTTTACATCCAAATGAAGAGTTACCATGTATGTTGCATTACAAAAGTCATTGTTGTTGCAAAATTCAACCATGTAATCTCTAGTTTCATTTGTATTACCATGGCCCTATTTTCCAGTTATTATCCCTACCTCTTTATTTCCAACTTTTGCATTCCAGTGACCAATAATTATCATGCATTGTTGATCATATTTTACCAATTTCAGACTGAAGAATTTGAGAAACTGATTTCTGTGTCACTAGCTTTAGAGATTGGTAAGTAAATTCAAATTATATTTGCATTAACTGGACTTCCATGTAAGCATATTAACATTATCCTATACGACAGCATCACACTTCAAGATAACTATTCAAATGTTGCCTCTCCAAAATGCCTATATTGTTGATTCTGGAAAATATTCTCAGAAGTGCGGTGATCTATACAGCACTATGATTACTTCAATTGGCTTAGGCAAGAACTAAAATGATAATAAAACCCTAGAATCACATACTTTGGACATGTTTCCAGAAGAAATCTGTCCCAGGAAAGAGAAAACGTGTGGTGAAAGAGGAAGCCCATAAATCATTTTTATGCTAAATGAAACTTAAGCTGGACTGACATAGTGGCTACAATCATGGCCACAAATGTAACAACAATTGCGAGGTTGGTGTGCCTTGTTCTGTTGGACATAGCATCACAAAACAACAGTACAAGACAGAATAAAAGCAATTAATAGAACCCGAGGGTTGTCTTCAACAGAACCCCCTAAGATCATTGACCCAAAGGGTTGCATATATTCTCAAAATTAGATCTTCAGAATTCTTCAAAGCTACCTTTAAAAAACTACTAATGGATTCTCTAGGGATTTTGCACAGGGATGTGATGGTATCAGTTATTGTTTTGGCCATAGACAAAGATGAGTTTATAAGACTCTTTTATTTTCTTACTTAGACAATTCCCAACATCAACTCCCACTGCAGGTTACACACAAAGTACACACACATTTATTCAAAAAGCTTCCTTGAAACAACCTTTCGGAGATCCATTCAACAATCTGAGAGTTACTGGTGCTATGACCATTTCTAAAGTGTCATCACCATATTTGTCGATGGGCCCTTATGGTGCTCTTGGGAAACACCCCAAAACATTTTTTACAGATACATAAAATCCTGGTGAGCCTGAATAATTTATGCATGGCTGTTCGATATCTCACCACTCTTGTGAGTACAACTATGTCCTCTCTTCCTCTATGAACTCATTCCAATGGATTATCCAGTCAAACAAACTCTTAGATTTATAACTCTTAGATGAAACTCTTAGATGAAGCATTCATATTAGAGCACTTGGAAGTAGAGATCATCATCATCAAATTTGCTGTTAACCCAGAAACTCTTTTCTAAGATGAACTAACAGATCTTTTAAAGATAATTTTGATGTTGCTACGGCTGCTAGTAAGTAAAATTTTGCCATAGCTTCATATGCAAAATACTTTTTTAAAAGTTTCATAGAACTTCGTTGTCCGTATAGTACATACATTGCCCCATTCCCTCATTTGTCTCCAAAAGGTAGTTAAGACTAAGTGAGGTGAGGTGAGGTGAGGTGAGGTGAGGTGAGGGCGTTTGACGTGATGAGGAATTTTACCTTTTCGAATTTGCATTGGTCTTAATCTCTCTGAGAACCAGGCTTTAAGTTTCACCAGAATTTTTATTATAAATGAGACTTAAGTTTATCACTCAATCAAGAGATTGATGTGAAAAGCGCTTAGTGAAGCTTATGACCTAAGCTTTATGTTGAAGATATGCTAAATATTTTCCAGCTTGCCAAATTCAACAAGGTTAGGTCTCCTCATAGATTTTAGAATTCTAATATAGGTTTCTCTTACTGCAAAGAAATGCTTAGTTTTATTAGTACAGATCAACTCTTCACAGTTGCATATTTAAAGCAATTATACTGTTAGATACTGTTGTTGTTAGAACAACTGGAATTCCTATTCCTACCCTTATCCACTGTAAATTCGACTCAACAGTAGTAGGTCAGTGAATTCACCTACACTTCACAGAATATCCCACATTGTCTTCCCACCTAAATGTCTTGACGTTAGCATCCATAGATTCAGTCTGCTAGATCATCTGTAACTTAAACTTCATTTGCCTTTCTCTTCCTCCAGAATATTCTGAGTAAGATTCAAAAAAAGTATAAAATAGGTGTGCAAATTCTAAGAGTCCCCATACAATATTTGTCTCATATACTCATGCTACTATAACTGGGAACCAATTAGCACCCTGATGATGCAACTAGTAGAATTGTTCCGCTTCAGGTGAAATTTGCCCTGTTCAACTTACTTTTATCTTTCCAGATAAAGAAACTACATGCAGTAGTCAGAGCAGGTTCATTGGATTGCCCATTATAAATAAAACATGCTTCAGAAGCAAAAAGGAGTTCCTTGAAGTCAATCACCAAGATTCCTTTCTTATCACAGGACCTGCCCCACCTTCCCAAGGTTTCTTTAGAAGGGACATTCTTCTTGCTATAAAGGAAAAATAGTACAACTTGTCTTCAGACTCCTTTGAATCGATTTTAAATTTGGTTTAATTAGTTTGCTTAATTATTGCCTTCTCCCTTTGTCCAAATTAATATGTTGACTTTTAAATGTAACCTAGGGACTCTAGAAGCCTGCTAAATGTGAGTAAAGAAAGCCACCTCTGATTAATCTTTGTGTTTCAACTTACTAATTTCCAAAGAGAAGAACTGAGTTAAAAACACTGTACTATGATATGCAAAAATAAACTTGCTGTCATTGAATCAAATCTCCCAATCATCTTGAAGGAGGCTTTGAAACATTGTCTACTCTTTTCAGTTGTGTAAAACCTCTCAACTTTTTGAGTGGTAGTCAATTCATGTGGCTCTTCAAATCATGATTCTCTAGGTGATGTATTAAAATTCTGGATTCCATTCCTGTGGCTATAATCCCATTGGGGAAGATAGTGGAAGGATTAGGGTGGGAATAAGCTGTAGATTTAATTACTCTAAGTCATTTTACTGGGGGTTCATATAGTGCTCCTCACAAACCTTCCACCCATCCATTGTGTCAAGCATATTTGTACATTTGCTGCCATCCTCATTTTCAAAATCATTTGTTTCTACTTCAGTCCTTGGTATCAGCTCCTCATTTTTATAAACTATAAATTTAGTAAAGGGTATGAACCAAGTTATATCTTTTGGTGTGAAAAGACATAATCCTTTGTTTCTTGGGGTGATAAAAGAAACAAATAATACATCCATAAAAGACATTCCTCTGTTTCATGACTGGGTTTTGGTGGAAGAAAGAAGAGCTTGTCTGATTTGTAGGCTTCTGTCTCTGAACTTTTCGTTTGGCTCACCTCTGTTTGACCTTGGGACTTGGGACTTAGCAGCATTGAGCTTCTGTAAGACATTGCAGATAGTGACACAACTCAGAGATAAAAGGAAAGATGGAAAGATTGAGGACTACTGCATTAGTAAAAAGCAGGGCTTCAGGATTTGTTGGCATACTGATGAAATATTTCAACAAGCTTACAAACAACTGAAGCATTCACTTATCTATGCTAGATAATTTAAAAGACAACTAGTTTTCCATAGTATTTCCATCACCTCATACCATGGAAAAAGTTAAGCAGTAAGGAAGCCTGAAGAAAAATCACTGCATTTGAATTATGCTACTGGAAAAATATTGAAAATACTATTGACTTCTAAAAGAACAACCAAATCTACTCAGAAGGTGCACAGCCAGAATATTTGTTAAAATCAAGGAGGAACTTAAAAAAAAAAATCAAGGATGAAGATCAGTCCTTGGGAAGAATCATGCTGTGTGTGGCGGTTAGCTTTGATGACAATTCACACCCTTTTGAAAGTAACAGTGGAATCCAACCTACCAATCAGGTCACAATATGATGGTGCCTCCTTGAGAGTTTGGCCTTTTGTTGGTCCTGACAACCCTTCATCTCTCTTGCTCCTTTGCCTCTGCCTTCTCAATTCCTGCCCCATGTGAGTTGTCAGTACTCTGCCATAGTTCCACAGACCTTGTGGCCACAAGACTATGTGCCCACTTGCCTGTGAAACCTGCTAACTGTATTATTTCCTGTTGGCATCATCAACCTGCATCTATGTGAGTCTGCAGAGGCTTCTGCCTAGCATAAGACCTTGGACTTTACTCGGACTGGTTTGAGATTATTTCTTGATATAAAACTTACTTCTTGATAAAGACGTCTTTCTTAAACTGTTAGGAATGTCACCGGTCCTGTTTTGCTAGACAACCCAGCTGGACACACTTGATGAAGTAGAGGGACAAGCAAAAGTGGAAACTCCTCAACCAGGTGGACTGACACAGTGGCAGCAGCAATTGGCTCAAATGCAAGAACAATTGAGATGAGGCCACAAGATCAACTAGTGTGTCCTTGTGTTGGACCAAGTGTCAAGGTGAATCAGACAGCAACAGCCAACAACGACATTCTCAGCAGGATGGCAATAAGAATTAATCCTGCTAACAATGACTCACAGCTGAATCGTATAATCCAATCAGTAGCCGCCTCTTTCTCATGCAGGACCTCCAGGAAAATGAAGGTCATTTGGTGGGAGTAACAAAAGCTATTGCTAAAAGGGTCGTATTAAATAAATTTCGCTACTGCATTTTTCAGTCTTTTAAAAATGTATGTATATTTAAACCCTACAAATTTATGAATACATTTTGATATTTCTTTTTGGTTCTTCTTTATTATGCTACAAACTCTGTGAATCCTAATTATTAGATAATTGCCATATTTGACTTATTTCTTTCCCTGCCCTTTTGGGTCAGAGGCTTGTCATCTTCCCTGTTAGTCTATTTATTTTTCAGTGTATCACCCATTTAAAAGTAGACAGACAGTGATAAAGTAAGGATATGGATCTCAGAGTCTTGTCACTCATTCCTTTGTATCCTGTAGTTTATAGTTGGAAAACTGGCAAGCTATGCTTGTTTAATATCCTAACTGCTCCCGTCTGATCAGCATTCTTTGCATCATGCATTCTTGACAGATTCTGAAAACTCAAATTCATTTATCATATCATTTCACATTTTCAAATATATTTAACAGTAAGCACCCTACATCCCCAGATCTGATGCTCCAGTCAAAAATGAGTTACTATTTCCACAACATACCCTGTATTCTGACTACCAATCACACGAGGACAAAGGCAGTGTGCCCTTCAATCATTCTCACCCCTCATCTCATCTAGAATTGAGGACAAAGGCAATGTGCCTTTCATTCATTCTTACTCTTCATCTCACCTAGAGTTCTAGTTTAATTCATTTTACTCAGTGAATTTTCTTACACTTCCTATCCTCATCACAGTGCTTACCCATAATTGATGCATTTACTTGTTCAATATATGCTTATGGAATGCCCAATGTAAAATAAGATTACTTTATGATTCCATAGACAAAGAACCGCCAACGGATCGCTCACTCCCTATAAGTGTGTTTGTTACACTTTGAATTTGGCAAGAATATGGGGTATAACCCTTGCAAGGTTAGGTAAAGCGTTTTTGTCACCTCTTTTAGAGAAATACAAGCCTTCATGGCAAAGCCAGGCATTGGACTGACAACCACAAGGTGGGCAGCTGGAACGACCAGCTGCTCTGGGGTAGAATGACCTGACTCCCTGTACGTGCAAAGAACGTTTGTTTGCTTTGCATTTTCTAAGGGATGCTCAGAGGTGCGGTTCGTCGCTGTTCTACAGGGTAACTAAGAGTGGGTTTTTACTTCATGACCGTGAATGAGATTGGCGAAATAACCTGAGGTTCGCCTTCTAATGTGGCAAACTCCTCATTGTGGCTCTCTGTGACTCAGACCACAAAATGAAAAGTTGCTGGATCTGTGCCATCCTCACAATCGCCAATCACCGTTCTTTCATTGTAACAACTCACTTCACACAGGGTCTCCCATACCACTGTCGTCCCTGAGACTCCAAATAGGATGTCCTTGGCCACTGATGAATCCCTCCAGATAGCATGTCCAAGGTAAACACATCAGACAATGTTCTATTTTGATCCACAATATTTTCATGGCTTTGTTTTCAGAATTCTATTTTTTTTAATTCTGAAAGATCTGTTCAAACCTATCCACAAGTGACCTGGCTGATATTTGAAATATTAATTGTATTACTACCTGCATCCTACAGCATGATAAAGTGGCAAATAAAGAGTGCTTTCACGTTGTGGCAACTTTATATTATGCATGTCCTTTAGAAGTATAACTTTAATTTCATTTAATAGAAGTCCATTAGCTTAAATGTTAAATCCACAATTGAGATCCTGCTCTGATTGCCCTACACCTGTGCAGTTTCTCTAGAATTAATTGCCCTTCCATAGACATGCTCAAAAATAGGCGCTAATAATTTTCAGTTGAAAGGTAAGACTTGACTCCCCTTCCTCCAACCTCTATAGGTCCCTTCTCTTGGCACCACAAAAGACATTGAAGAAAGCCAGCAATTTTTCCTCTCACAGAGAGAGAAGGCTTGCCATGAAAGCCAGCATAGTAGCTGAAAGATATCAGGAGTCCCTTAGTGAATAAAAGTAAATAAATACGTAAATAATAAAAAGATGCACTTTTCCTTTGGAAAATTCAGCATGCACAGATCATTTGAAACCCTTGGTTCAAATAGACATGAATGACTTCTACATGGTCACAATCCAACAGGAAGTGCTTGCTATTTACC
Source organism: Nesogale talazaci (assembly GCA_004026705.1). Taxonomy (NCBI): domain Eukaryota; kingdom Metazoa; phylum Chordata; class Mammalia; order Afrosoricida; family Tenrecidae; genus Nesogale; species Nesogale talazaci. Next base: position 29,293 of record PVJH01018882.1, read on the forward strand.
TGGGGGAAGAGAGAACAGGCCAGATACTGTAATGGAGCAGAGCATTTCTCTGCTTCATTGGTTCATGAATATCTGAAGAAGGGGAGGGGTGGGTATTGGGAAAACTCCTTCATGGCTTTGCTTTAAAAATTTTCTCTCTACTATCCTACTCATCCATTGGGTACCCAAACTACAGCTTGTTCAATTCCATTATGCTAGGCATAATTGTTACGACATAGTGTCCTCATCCAATGAACAATCCCCTTTGCATTATTTCCGAACTCGGGATACAATCATATTAGAAAAAAGAGGGCAGGTGCCCTTGTTTCAACAGAGTGAGAGTTAAGAAATGAAGGTGGCTCAATTTCCCATACTCTTTCACTGCCGGCTCTGTTGTATGCATAAACAAGTGGTCAATTGAGGGAGATTCTCTGAGCTGGCTATCTATGCACTTCCCTAAGAGTTTTGATAAGGCTGCTATACCATATAATGTAAAAAGTGGTCTTTGAGTATCTGTATGAGTGGGGCGAGTGGGGTTATTAAGGATTGGACTTCTGACCACAAGGTGGGTAGTTGGAAACCACCGGCACTGTCTGTAAAGAGTCTCTACTGCTATAAAAAGTTGTTGTCTCAGAACATCACACTAGCAGTACTACCTTGTCATGTAAGCTTAATATGAATAAGAATCAACTCAATGGCAGTGAGGGAAAAAAGATGCAATTCTCTAACTCAAATGCATTTCTAAACAAGGTCTGCTATTTTTCTGTATCACAGACTGTCTTTTATTGAAAGAATAGTTTCTCATTGAAAAAAATCATTACAACACTTTATGTTAGCAATGATATTAATGATATTCTGGTACCAAGAAGCGTTGTTACTGCTTTTCTTATACCTACCTTTACAACCTTTTGCAGAGACAATGTATTACACAGGATCAATGGCATAACATCCTTTTTAGTTATACAAAGCAGTCAAGAACTCAGATTACCCATTTCAAATTCTATGAACTGGGAGCAGTGACATCTCAACTCTGTTTAGCTAAAGAGGTTGAAAATGTGTACTTGAAAATGTGTACTTGGAGAGGAAAAATCCAACAGTTTGTTAATGTCCAAATAGGAACGTATAAAAAAGATCACTATAGAAGGTGAAGAGAAGATTGATGAAGAAATGCTTGTGGCAGTCATGTGATTATGTTAATTTCATGATTGAGATGTAGGGGTGGAGTCTAGCCTGTTAATCTGGAGATAGCCATTGAGTAGCCAATGAGGCCTCTGTGTGGGCATAGCTTTCTCCTGATACGTCTGAGAATTCTTGCGATATTTCCCTCATGAAGATGAGAAGCTATCTCCACAGTTGTTGGGAGTTAGTCTCAGAGACAAAGAATCACAGACAAGATGGCAGCGTTCGAGAAGGTGGCGGAGAGACCACATGGCTTGGCCCAGATGAAGCCAGACCTCTGAAGCTGGGGTGGCCACATGGAGATCTCTGCCAGCGATGAGTTGCTTCTGCTGTTGATGGACGCTGAGCCCTGGAAGCAAGGAGCCATGTGGAGACCCCTGCCAGCGCTGGGATTTTGTACCTTCTGACCTGTGACTTCATGAGTTGGAAGTAGACTTCATAGTCTGATTTCGGGAATATGGGTTAATATCGGACTTATGACTTTGAAATGGACTGGGCTCAATGACCCATTCCTCTTGTATATAAGCCTTTTCCTTATATCTGTATGCATGTCTATGAAATTTGTTCCTCTAGCCTACCCGGACTAACACAATGCTCCACCCTTGAAGTCTTCTTGAAGACTTCATGAAGAGCTAACAGAATTTACTGATGAATGGAAACAGAAAGGTAGAATAAAATGAAGTAGGGAAGATAACAAGAAAGGACCATCTTTCACAGTACTAGGTGTAAAATAGAGAGAAGGGATAACTTCTCAGTTTAGATCTCAGGGTAATGTTGAACTTTCTCCATGAGGTAAGTTTGTGATGCATAAGAGCCATTTGGGCAAGTTTTTAATTGCATCTGAGCCCTGGTAAATGTGTAATTGCTAAGGAAACTAAAGGAATGCTAAGCATCAAAGGAGAAAATGGAAGAAAAACAAAAATACTCTTTTTTCTCCATTTGTCAAATGAAAAATACTAGCTAAATAGTTTTGTGGTTGTGTTAATACTGTTGTAAACCTAGTGATGGTTGGCTGAGTTGTAGCCTGTGTATACCAGGATAATCAATTGCTGACTAGATAAGGATGACATAAAGCTAAATGCCCAGCTGCAAGAGTGGTGGTTGTAGAGTAGCTGACCAATGTGAAGCTCCAAAACCAACATTATTTTGAAAATAAGCTGTTTTTCAGTCATCTGTGTTAGTTTCTGTAACAAACATCCACTCAAAGCCCAGATCCAACAAATAGAGACTTGTAGTGAAGGTATAATAGGATTCTACAATCCTCCTAAAACTAGAACACAAGTCACTGTTTTAGCACCGCTTTATTCAGAATTGTGCAACTTTCACTCACTCATTATTTATTATTTCTCAAAAGGTGAGCTTGTTTCATTCACTGCTGGTGGTCTTCTAGATACATAAAACCACTGTGAAAAATTATTTGGTGATACCTAAAACAGAAATTGAGTTACCATATGACTCAGCAACTTCACTACTGTTCATATGAGAGGGTATTCACCCTCAAAATGAAGTTGTACTGGACATAGTAGAGGTTTGATAATATGTATGTTTCCTGCTAGAGGAGCACCTTGCCCCATGCTCTGAGTTATTGCACCCAGTGGCATCTCTTAGGAAGGTTCCCTCTAGTAACAGCGTTTTTTTATTTTTTTGTAAAAGCAGTTTCACTTGAATCCCATTTTTGGTGAGGAAAAAAAAATTTTTTTGGGGGGGAGGGCATCACTGCTCTCTGGTGGTGGGAGCAGGAGGCCCAGCCCCACTGCTGGAATTGACCTTCCTTCCCAGTGGACCACAGTCCTGCGCACAACCACTACGCCACCGGGGCTCAGCCAAGAGGAAAAATTTAAGAAAACAGCAAACTGTTATGAAATTGTGTATATTGCTCAGGAAAAATGCTGCAGGAATTGTTATGATGTTGAATACAGGTCACAAGGACAATGCTATGGGAAAAATTCAAATATGTGAGTGCTTTTCTCATTTCAAAAATGGTGAAATGTCGATTGTTGACAAACCTCATTCTGGATGTCCATCAACTTCCTAAATGGACAAATATGTTGCCTCATAGTGCGTTTGGAGTTTGTTCCACACATCAGACTGTTAATCAAGATTTTTATTTAGAGATTCTGCAAAGATTGCATCACAGTGCACAGCAAAAAATGCCTGATTTGGGTCAGCAGGAGACTGATTTTGACACCACGACGATTCACTTACTCTATACCTTGCTCATCTGACCTCACTCTTTGTGACTTATTTTTGTTTATGAAAATGCAGAGGCACATAAACAAACCACAATTTGACATCATAGAAGAGGTGAAGATAAAGATGAAGGAGGTGCTGTCAACCATCCAAATGTTTTCCAAATGAAATCACAAATTTGACAAATGTATTGTATAGAAACAGCGAGGATATTAAGTGTAATGGAGAGTACTTTGGAAGTGATAAGGTTGTTTTGTAATAAAAAATAATATGCTGAGCCCTGGTGGCATAGTGGTTGTGTGCGGGACTGTGGCCCACTGGGATGGAGGTTCAATTCCCGCTCACAGGAGCAAAGGTTGGGCCTCCTACTCCCACCACTAGGGCAGTGAAGCCTAAAACAAAACAAAACAAAACAAAAAAAATAATATATCACTTTGAATAAATTTTTCATTTTGAGGGGTATCCCCTACAGAGAAGAAATGAGAAAAAGACTGATCAGACAGACATCTTTTCTCCAATGTGTATCACTGCTCAATTTAAACAAAAGATTGAAACACCCTACATTTCCATCAATAGACAGAATAATAAAAATATTCTGGTATATGCACACAATGGAATATTACACATCCCTGAAAAATAGTGGTGAAACTATGAAACACTTTTTCTTAAAAAAAAAAAAAAAACCCACACATTTTCCTATAGAATTATTTGGAAGATATTATGCTGAATGAAAGTAGCCAACCACAAAAGGTTAAGTACAACATGAGTCCACTGAAAGTTTAAACACCAGAATGGGCATAAGGGAAAATGCACACACACAACACAAAATTCCTAGCCTGAGGACTGGATATTCCAGCCTGAACCAGATAAAACACAGTGATTCATACATTATCAAAACAGATGCAAAAAGCATCTGTGCTGAAATTCCTCTTCCCCACTCTTTTTTTGTGCCTTAAAGGCAAACAGAAAGTTTGGGGAAGAAAAGCAATGACAATGGGGCTCAGGGCACTAACCAGTGTAAGGGAGGGCATTCTTTACATTTCCACAGAAAAGGGAGAGCAGAACAGACTTCATTCTGGGTGCCAGTCTTCGAGGGAAATGTTCCTGCTCAAAGCTGAGACATCATGGCCTCTCCCTAGATGACAGCACTGCAGAGGAAAGTCCTGGAGATTCAACTCAGGAGGAGCAGCCAGTCTGGCCTGCACTCATGGGGGCAAAGGTAATAAAACCACATACTGAAAGGTAAATGAAGCATAAACATAACAGTGGGGCAGGAAAAAAAGAGAAAAGAAGAAAAAAATATTTGTGTATATACATATGTATATGTGTGTGTATTTGGAAATATATGCAAATACAATAAGGAAGCAGATGGACTTTGGACCTCTACTTAATTCTTAACTCAGTACAAGAATGGACTGTTCTAATAACGTGACATCTAATAATGTAGCACTCACCTTTCTGACACGATCACTGAAGACAAAATGGGTACATAAGCAAAGGTGTTGAAGAAAGCTGATGGTGCCAGACTATTAAAACATATAGTGTCTGGGGTCTTAATGGATTGAATTAAAACAAGTAGACATCTAGCAGAGAAAAAATAAAGTCCACAAACCTGTTTGGTCATGAGGTGTCTATTGGAAAAGGTATCAGAAGTTCAAAAACAAGCAAGCAAATTAGTTTGAGGGGGCAAAGATGTAGTAGAGACTCAAAATCCACTTGTAAGATAATTGGACAGTCCCTCTCACAGGGTTACAGAGAGGAATGATAAATTCAGGGTGTACTGTAGCACTGATAAAGCATATAGCTATCCCCTAGTTCTTTAATATTTTCTCCCTTTACTATTATGGTTTCAAATTTTCTCTCTCATTATTTCTGCCATGTTTTCATATCATAGGTTCATCTGCCTATTTAAGATTATTTGAAACATGAAAGCAAAGATAGATAACTCTTCAGAAATAGTAACAGGAGTAAGGTTTCCCTGAGCGTATAGGAAGGGGGAAAGATAAGGTACTGATAGCACTGATGACTCTATATTCCCACTTAGTGAAATTAAACAACAGAATCATATGTGAATGAATAATATTGCATGTGTAAGATAAAGCAAAAATAAATAAATAGATGATAGATGATTCTATAGGTAGATGATGATGATAGATAAATAATGATAGATAGGTAGATATAGATGATATAGATAGATAGATACAGATAGGGGTGTGGAGTAGCATGGTAGGGAAGGAAGAGGATAAAGGGGAACAGGTAGCAAGAGTTCAAGAGGAAAGTATTTTGAAACTGACTGTGACAGCAGTGGTACAACACTGTTTAATGTGTTGAAGTATGGAGTGTTATGTTATCTGTAAGATCTCCCAATAAAATGATTAATTAAAAACTGAGCTTGATTATCACCTATAAACCATAATGTTTACCATAATGATGTGGATCGAGCAAAGCCTTTGAGACCTGAATTTGCTGATGAGCCACAATTGAAAATGACTGGTGTTGGTAAGTTTGAATGAAATATTCATGTAGTTTACTATTCTGGGAATGTCTAATTAAAGTAGAATGGTACTGAACCATTATTTTAAAAGAAAGTATAATTCATTTCAAATGCAAGTAAATTCTTTTTGAAGAACATTCAACAACTGTTGTAGCAGAATATTGACAGGGAGCTGACAGAAATTCAAGCCAGATTCAGAAGAGGACATAGAATAAAGGTTACTATTACTCATTTCAGGTGGATCTTGGCTCAACATAGAGAACAAAGGGAAGATATTTACTTGTATTTTCTTATCCAAGCAAAGGAATGTGTCTGTGTGGATCATAATGAACTATGAATAGCCTTGAGAAGAACAGGAATTCCAAAGCACTGGTTTATGTACAAACTTTACATGAACCAAGAGGTTATCATTCAAACAAAACAATGGATTATTGAGTGGTTTAAAATCAGCAAAGGCCCCCAGGAACCATTGTTTGCCCAGTCCTTTCTGTGGCTCATAGAATCTCCAGAGGGATATAGTCCTCTGAGCATCATGTGTCGGCGTGAAGCTTGAACCAGCTCTCTTCCTCTTCCTCCCTTCTTGTCTTTATCCCTGTGGGTGTGGGATGCTGGCCTAGAGTCTCAAAGACTTGAAGATAACTGAGTTGCCATTCAGCATGGAGACAGCAAAGTCCACATGGAAGAAGCACACCATCAAGGGTTATCAAGAGGGTCCAAAGGGAGCAGATATCAAGCATCAAAGAACAGGAATCACTTCATTATGAGTGAGGGGAGGGGCAGGGTGGGGACCTAAGGCCCACTGGTGGGTAATTGGCCACCCCCTTACAAGGAAGAAACAGGAAGGAGACAGACTAGTCAGAGTGCAGCCAGGCAGTGATGATGCATACAAGTTTCCTCTAGTTCCTGAGGTCTCCCTACCCCCCAACCATCATGATCCCAACTCTACCTTGCACATCCGGATGCACTGGAGAAGGTACACTAGTGGAGAGGGGGGCTGGAGATATGGGGAAATCAGGATGGATGAGCCCCCTTGGGCCGGTGGTTAGAATGGAACTACTGGATGGGTGGAGAGAAGATGGGATAGAGATGGAACCAGCTGCAAGGATCTACATATGACCTATCTGGAGGATGGGCATGGGGGACTGGGCAGAGGGAGGTGTTGGGCAGGGTAACATATGACAGAATAATAATTATTGATAAAGTATGGAGGGTGGATGGGAGTGAGAGAGCAGGGGAACAGGGCACGGGTTGAAGGAACCGACACCAGGGACTGGGGGAAAGGGCAGCTGTTTGGAGAATGATGACAGCAGCAGACGTGCGAGGGTTCTTGTCACAGTATATTTATTTATGTATTGGAAAAAATGATGTACAAGCCCCCAATAAAATGATTTTTAATTAAAAAAATAAAATTATTAAGAGTAAAAAAAATAAAATCAGCAAGGGCATAAATCAGGTTGTTATACATTCATGATACTAATTCACTCTGTAAGATGGCACACATTATGAGAAACTGTACTCTCTGGGAAAGAACATGGAGTCAAGATCAAAAGAAGACTTATGAACAACCTGAGATGGGCAGATGACCTAACCTTGGTTTGGGAAAGTGAGGAGGACTTGAAGCAATTGCTGATGAAGATCAAGGTTTGTAGCCTCCAATATGGACTGCAACTCAAGATAAAGAGAAAACAAATGCCTCACAACTGGATCAACAGGAACCAGGAAGATACACAGAGAAAATTAAAGTTGTCAAGGATTTCATCTTTCTTGGATCCATTATGAATGCTCATGAAAACAGCTATTAACAAAGAAAGCATCATCTTGCATTAGACAAATTTGCTACACCAGACCAGCATTTATGGAAATTACATCACTCAGATAACTAAATATGTTCACCCAAGCCATGATATTTTTGGTGACTTATTATGCATGTGAAATAACAAAGACTGCATAAGAACCAATGCATTTGGATTGCAGTGCTAGCAAAGGATATTGAAAGTACTGTCGACGTCCAAACAAACAAAGAAAAAAATCCCCCTTAGAAGAAATACCTCCAGAAAGTTCCTCAGAAACTAGGGTTGCAATAATTCATCTCACATACTTTCAACATATTATCAGAAGGGATCAGTTACTGGGAAAATAATCAAAACAAAAGCAAAAAACATAATGCTTATTAGAGTAGAAATCCAACTATGTAGAGAGGTAGATGATAGAGATGATCATGGATAGATTTTAATAACTCATATTGAGTCACTTTCAACTCATAGAAACACCATAAAACAAAGTTGAATTGCCTTGTTGGATTCCAGAGAGCTGGTGGCTGCAAAGGGAAATGTATAAGGGCAGTAAAAAGGAGGAAGCCCTTCATAAGATGGATTGACCTAACAATTGTAACAATGGGTTCAAACATAGCAACAATCGTGAGAACGGCTCAGAATATATTAGTGTCTCAATCTGTTGTAAATAAATTGGAACTGACTTGATGTCATCTAATAACATACCAAAGACATTTCCAATAAATAACGTTCGTGTCTGTTCCTACTTCTAAAAACCACAAGCACTGATGTTTCCCAATTATGATATTGCAGGAGAAAATAGCTGATCTGACCAGTTTATTTATCTTTTAATCTTTGAACAAAAGTTTACAGCTCAAAATTCAATTCCCTAATTGGAACGTTCCACTGTCTGATCTAAAAACAAGTATGCATCAAGGATAAAAAAATACATATTGGAAAATTTAGTCATTCCTGTGCAACCTAGTATGGATAGGATAATTGACCATGGAGTAGGATGGGAACACACAAGTACTATAGAATACCTATTATGGTATGAATGCCTATAAAATTATATATAGTAAATAAGTAGAGAACAGAAAAGAAGAAACATCTCCAAGGTCATGTTTAAGCAAGAATCAGAACTGAAATAAAGAGCACAGAATAGAGAAGATGATTACACTGTGCTGGTGATGACTCTTGCAAAATCCTAAGAAGACAATTCTGCTGGTACATGTAGTTGAGACTGTGGTCCAAAAGGGAGCTGTTAAACTCCCTTCTCAATTTGTGGGTTGTGACCCCTTTGGGAGCCAAACGACCCTTTCATAGGGGTCTTAGGAACTGAGACACTGCTCTTCTCTCCTTCTCCAGACAGGTCCCACCATATGTAGATATGCCCACATAGGAGTAACCAACATGAAGACTGGCAGTTGCCCACGCTACACCATGCTTCAAGGCAAAATTGCATTTATTAGTAAATAGAAATAAGCATTTCTATGTAATATATAATATATAATTACATATTGTTTTTGTAGTAGAAATAAACATTTCTAACACTTCTCAAAAATTTCCATAATTTGTTCTGACCCACAGAATCAAATGCCTTCACTCAGTCAAAAAGCCTAAGGTGACATCTGTGAGGTATCTGATTTTACCCAAAATCTATTCAGTATCAGAAATTATATATCTTGTTCCATATCCTCATCTGAATCCTGCCTAGATCTCTGGCAGCAATCAACCAATGTACGACAGCAACTATGTTTGGATGATCTTCAGCAAAATTTTACTTGCATGTGAGGTCAATGATATACTACAGTTTGAACCTTTTGTTTTTGGGGGGGCAACTTTCTTTGGAATAGGTTCTTAAATGAATCTCTTGCAGTTTTCCAAATAACTCTCTCACAAATTTCCTGCCATATCTGAGTAAGTACTTCAAGTGCTTCATACTGCTAACTGATCTATTGAGCATTTCAATTGTATTCCCTCAATTCCTGGAGCTTTCAGTAAAGATTGAACTTATTTCAGCACCATTGTCTTGTTCACATACCAGATCCTGAAGTGATGGTGTGTAGACTAGCTTTTTTGTTTTGATTTTTGGTACAGTGATTCTGTGTATTCTTTCCATAATATGGATAGTGGTATCGAAAGTGAAATACTTAAACCACATATTTGACCACTGCTGTCCACTACATTTGAAATGAAAATTATGAGCCCTGCCACAAATTAAAATATCAAAATTTCTTGTCAGGAGAGGAGGAATGACTAAAAGTTTAATATATAAAAATAAGTAAAATTGTATTGCTGCAAAACCAGGAATCTTTATTAAACAAGGTCTTCAAAATTTTAAGGTATTTTTCATTATATCTTTCTTCTAGGTCTTTACACTTCTGGAGGTGATATATCCATCTCCCTAATCTTTGATCAAAGAATTCTACACTTTAATTCATACCATGTGAAAATAGGATATATGGCATTATTCATGGAATAATATTTTTAATGTTCTTTGAGGTTGTGAAACAAAATTAAATCAGGAGAGAAGACCAGGTCTTTAAGTTGTTTCAGTTAAGGTTTGCCACATCGACTTCCCTTAGGACAGGTCTGGTAACTCTTAAACAATAAGTAATAATAAGTAAATGTATTCTGCAATTGCATAAAAATCCTTAGAATAGCTTTCCTGTCCCTTTGCTCTCACCAATGCCATTTATAATTGTCTTTAAAATCTAACAAATCTTATGACTATCCTGTCAAGGTTACTTCATTGCCATCCCCAGAAAAACATTTGTCATAATCCTCTAAGGTGGCCACTCTGATTTGAATATAAATGGTCTGATAAATAATTTTCATAAGCCACTGTTTTGATTGGACCCTATTTTGAGGGAAACACTTCAGGAGGTATTATGGAAGAAAGATGAGGCTGCCTAGTTCCGGGAAGACTCAAAGTCTTAGAAACCCAATGGGGTGGTTCTACCTTGTCCTACATAGTCCAATGAGTTGAGGACCACTCAATGGTGGTGAGATTATTTTCTTCCAAGTTATGCTCATGAGACTAAGACAAGTGTATTAATAAAAGCAATTATCTGCAGCCAAGCACTGACTGCAGAAACATATTTAATCACATCTTGCTTGAAATAAACTCATGAATGTTTCATGAATTGACAAACTGGTAGCAATACTTATGATTTATCCTTATGTATACTTACACTTGAAATGCTTTGTTATAAAAAATGTCCTGATATGTACTTTGTTTAAAGTACATTTAAAAAATGAAACAACAGTGAGCAATATATTCATAGCTCAGTCTTTATGAAGCTGACCAAAGTTAGCAGTCAAGAAAAATATTCAGCAACATTCATACAATTATGATAAAAGTGGTAAAAATAGAAATATGATGTATGACAGGGGAGCTATTGCTGTCTTTGGCATATCTTGGCATTATGATGGAATAATTGAAAAAATGCAAAATGTCAGATATGAGCCACAAAATTAAATAGCTTCACCTAACGTTGGTGTGAACCAGCAGATAACATTTTTGTCAGCAGATAACATTTCATAATCAACAAATATCAGAAGAAGGCCTGTGTGGAATTATATAAATGATTTCAAAATATTTCTCACACATTAAGCTCTCTGTATATATAGATTTAAGTGATTCAATAAAGCACATATTAGAATCTATTCTAACTCATTCTTCAAAGGATGATTTAACTCCTTCTGTTGTTCAGTGCAAGAAGACTTTGAATGTTAGTTACAATAGTGAAAATACCAGGATACTGGTTTGGGAAGTTAGAAAGGAACACTGAACTGTCAGTTTTATCCCATCATTGAATAAGGTATTTTCTCTACTGCATTCTTCATTGAATATTTCACAGTTGCATTATCTTTAATTAAAGGTATTATTTAGGTGAGATAGGTACAGAATAATGACTGGGAAGAAATTGAAATGTATTTCCCACATATATTTTTATAGCTCTCATTCTATTTTTCTAGAAACTTTTCAGTCTTTCAAATGCATTATTGAAAATTAAGTAAAAAATGATCTTTCTGTGTATCCCAACATTTTCTCCCATATATTGGGAGGGATGATTCCTTCAAATCTGAAACTGTCATTCTTCCTGCTATCTTGGAGGTCCGGTCCCTTCCATAATTCTTTTCTATTTAGGTCTGTACTTCAAACTATGCTTGACATTATTTTCATACCATCCATGAAACAGAATGTGATAGGTAGCCTTGTTATGCCGACATGACCAAAGAAGATAGAGAGGTTTGCTATGACAACATGGCCAATAAACACACAAGATTGATTAAAGGGCAGAGATAGAAATGGCTTGGTGAGCCCCACTTGCTCTCTTGCTCTTGGATCTTCGGACCAGCTGGCTGCCTTGTTTGTCCTGTGCCTTGATCTTCAAGCTACACTACCTATGTAACACCTAATCCATGGACTGTCTCGCTGTGAGATGAGGTACCTTCAAGCTCTGCTTCACCACACTCCTGGAATATCCCTCTCTTGAGCTGGGGACTGTCGGATCCTGTCATCAGGTTGACTGTTGGTGACCTGTCTTGCTGTTTGCTCTACAAAGGGCAAAACTTGGACTGCCAGCGTACTAGTTGTCTCAAGCAAGTGAGTTGCACTGAGCCATTTGTGCTGCTTTATAGATTAACTAACTGTTTGTTTCTTATGCTAGATATCTTTCTATCTATATAAATATGAGAGAGAATTATTAGTGTCCCGGTTTTTTTTCTCTAGAGAACCCTGTCTAGCACAAGTAGTACCAGGAGAGCTTCTAGAGAAATAAAATCATAAATATAGCTTTCTTTGATAGGCTCTCCAGTCTGATTAATCTTAAAAGCCCTGATGATGCTAACTCTATATCTAAAGCCATGGATAATTCTGCCACTCTTACTAATCCATGGTGTGAAATAGCAAAGCTAATAACTAAAGTAGCAGCACTGGTAGATGGGGTGCTGGTTAAAGGAGAGGCTCTGGGAGATCATATGTTTGATATTTTCCAGCAGTTTTGTCAAGATAGCAAGCATAGGGAAGCTGGTTGACTGGTCTTCCTTACAATGGACTGTGTGATTAAAGAGAGGGATAACCTTGGGGCCTCAAAAGCATGCCTCAGGTGCAGACTTATAGACTTAAAAGCTTCTGCCTGTGTTACAAAGGAGAGCCTCCTTGCCTCTAGTAATGGAGCCAACATTGCTGAGAACCAGGCCGAGAGTCTCATTATGCAAGTGGCTGAATTACAACATCCTGAATGGCAGATCTCGAGCAGTGTCTGAAGGCAAAGTGAGGGCACTGATATGAAAAAATTGGGACCCTGAAACATGGGATGGGAATATATGGGCTGATGATCCAGAAGAAGAAGATATTGTACCACCTCTAGAAACAATTGAACCATCCCAGTCAATAGCTCAACCCCTCCCAGCTGAAGATAGTAATCCACTATCAACAAAACAACCTACACCTGAGCAGATTAATTGAACTATTTAAGGTGAAATGCCAGGTGGGGCTGCATGGGAATCATTGCCTGAGGGAGATACCTTACAAGATAGTGTTGAGAACACCCAGGACACACCCTCACCATTGATAATTTCTTCTAGACCTGTAACTAAAATTAAGGCTAAGAAAGATCCTAAGATGAGGTTGTGATTATTACCCAAGAAGAAGTGCACTATATTCACAAAGCACTGCTTGAACTTTCAAATCCATACAAGCAAGAAGCCTGGGAAATAACCCTGGGAATGGTTATCGAGGGTGTGGGATACTGGTGCAAGAATGTAATATTAGACCAGTCTGAGTTTCTGGTTTGCCTTCAGCTGGCAGAGGCAACAATACATTTTCACAACTCTCACCCAGAGTATATTATCTCTTCCGCCTTGTGCCATAATTTAGTCTGAAGTGAACTCAATTGCCTTTCTTTTCCACAAAATGTCACTCTAGTCCATTATATTGATGGCATTATGCTGATTGAACCAACTAAGGAGGATGTATCAAAACTTTAATTCACTAGTACAACTGCATACAAGAGGTTGGGAAATTAACTCAATGAAGATTCAAACACCCTCCACTTCAGTAAAATTTCTAGAGGTCCAGTGGTGTGGGGCATGTCAAGATATTCCTACTAAAGTGAAGAACAAGCTATTGCATCTGTCCTCCACCCCCAACAATGAAACAGGAGGCACAATGCCTAGTAGGCCTCTCCAGATGTTAGGTGTTCTACTTGGGTGTTCTACTTCAACTTATCTATCAAGTGACATGAAAGACCTCCAATTTTGAGTGGGACCCAGAACAAGAAAAGGCTCTGTAACAGGTTCAGACTGCCATGCAATCAGCTTTGCCACTGGGACCATATGGTCCAGCTGAACCAATGGTGCTAGAGGTGTCAGTTGTCAATAAAGATGCATTGTGGACTCTTTGGCAGACCCCTATTGGTGAATCACAACATAGACCATTGGGATTTTAGAGTAAGATCCTGTCATCCTCTGCAGACAACTACCCCCCCCCACCTTTGAAAAACAGCTGTTGGCCTGTTATTGGACCTTGAGTGAGACCGAACACATCACCACAGGCCACAAAGTCACCAGGAGGCCCAAACTACCCATCATGAGCTGGGTATTGTCTGACCCACAGAGTCATAAAATTGGATGTGCGCAGCACCACTCCATTGTTAAATTGAAGTGGCATATACAAGACTGGGCCAAAGCAAGATCTGGAGGTACAAGTAAGCTGCATGAAGACATGGCCCAAATGTCCACAGTCTCCACTCCTGTCACATTACCTCCTCCCTCCTAGGCTGCACCTATGGCCACCTGGGGAGTTCCTTATGATAATTTAACTGAAGAACAGAAAAGTCATGCTTGGTTCACAGATGGCTCTGCACTGTATGCAGGTGCCACTTGTAAGTGGCACAGCAGCAGCACCACAGTCTCTTTCTGGAATCTCCCGAAAGGACAGTGGGGAAGGGAAATCCTCTCAATGGGCAGAACTTTAAGCATTGTGTGGAAGCCAAGATAACAACGTGCCCATAGCCATTACAAGATGGCGCCTGGCCGCACCCCAACTCTTAGCCTGTAAGTGGTAAACAAGTAGCACTGCGCATACTCAAGAGTTACTGGTGACGTTATAGAGCCTCTGCACCAATCACATAGAGCCACGCCTAAAATAGAGTATAAAAGCCCTGGGTTCTTCCTCCTCGG
>PVJH01018883.1:0-36800 GCA_004026705.1 Nesogale talazaci
GATTCAGTCCTGTGCATAGTGGTCCTATGTACAACAGAACACTACACTTCATGCTCCTGCACCACCCTCACAATCATTCCTATACCTGGGCCCATTGCTGCAGTCATGGTGTCTATCCAGCTTCTTAAGGGCCTTCCTCTTTTTCACCGGCCCCCAACTTTACCAAGCACAAAGTCCTTCTCCAGTGACTGGTCTCTCCTGACAACATGTCCAAAGGATGTATGACAAAGTCTTGCCATCCTTGGTTCTAAGGGTCAAATTTTACAGACAGAATTTACTTTCTGATTCAAGAATTTTCACCCGCTTCATTTTGTAGCGTGAGTTGCCATTTCTTCAATGTAAACAGCATGCCACTGCCCCTTTCCTCCCTGAGTTTCTTCGCTGTCCTTTCCTGTTTCCTGAGCTTGGTTTGGGGGCAAGTGCTCTTTGGGGTCTCATATAATTGCCTATACTGAAGAGTACATTCCTCCCTGGTGTACATTAATTTTATAGCCCTGCCTATTATTTAGCTGAACGTTGATACCAGAGTGTGAGTTCAGGTCCTGGCTTGGAGGGTATCTAAGAGTCACAATCTAGTGATGTCACCAGTCTCCATCAGACCAGCAAACTCGGGTTTTTGTTTTGTTTTTTGCAGTGACCTGAATTTTGTTCTACCTTTTATTGTGATCCTGATCAGACCAGTTGGTAGTGGTTGTCAGGCACCATCTAGCTTTTCTGGATTTCAGGATACAAAAGACACAATTTGAATGGTTTCTATGTGCTTAATTTTCTTCACTCTTCTCTCTTCTTTGCTAGAGACAAAGAGAGGCTGTTCATTTCATCTCAGGCAGCCAACCCAAAGCTTTTAATAAGTCCAGTTACAATTTTTTCAGAGTAGGAAGTAGAACATTGTCTGAGTGGACTATGCTATGACAATTGATCTACATGCCCCTTGAGACTGTGGCCCAAGTCCCCAGACCCAGTCATTCATTCTCTCGGAATGTTTGACTACCGCTACGAAGTCTTCAGAATTTGTTTTCAGAAGATATTCAGGGCACATACAAATGGGAATGTAGAAATATCCTCTACCAAACCTATGCATGTCCCATTTGTCTTCCCACATCTGTTCAACTTGCATGTACCTATCTATCTACTTGTATATATGTTTCGTTAATCTTACTCCTACCTGTTTGTATGTATTACTGGGCTTGTCTTTGTTGGTGTTTTGGTGAATCATGTATTCCCCGGTGTCTTCCTTTGCCTTGATCATGCTGTACTGCCCTCTTCTTTGTTGTAAGTGGCCCATCTCTTCATCCAAGCTAATACATGGCTATTCTCTAGCAAGTGATTTATCCTCCCTAACAATATTGTTTCCATCAAAAACACAAATGCTGTCATCCTCTGTTTTCCTTCTAGTTATCCTCCAGACATACACTCACAATTGCAAAATCGAATAAATCAAAGGATGCTAAAGTGGCAGTTACATAATCTGCCAACTTGCGAAGGGGCGGAGTCTATTCTGTCAATCTGGAGATAGCCAATGAGACCTCTGTGTGGCCATGGCATTCTCCTCTGAGAATTTTGGGAAATCTGGTACTTCCTTCTTGGAAGCAGGAGACACTTGCTCACTGCCATGGAAATACTTGACTGAAAAGACACATGCATGAGTCTGAAAAGGAATTTATAGACTGGTATCGAATATATGGGCTAATATCAAACTTGTGGACTTGATCTGGACTTGACAACTACCCTATACATAAAGCTCTTTCTTATAAAAATGAGTGTTTGTGAATTTGTTCCTCTAGTCAACCCAGACTAACAGCTAATTTCATATTGTTCACAATAGTGAAATATTAGAAACTACTTAAATCGACACGAATAAAAGAAAGGCTGAATAAAATGGGGAATATCCCTACAAAGAAGTTACTATGCTATCAATACGAGGGACAGAAAGTTCAGGGTCTTTGGGAGATGTTAGGTGAAAAATGCAAACAAAGAATAGCATGGTAGCATGCTAACATTTGGAGGGAGTGGTGGGGTGTGTGTGTGTGTGTGTGTGTGCGCGCGCGCGTGTGCCCCTAGGAATTCTTTGTATGACAACAGTGTGGCTCAGGGGGCAGAAATGTTGGAACATTGAGGATGGCACTCTGTAGTTATTTTCTTTGGGACTTGTGAACATTAATTTTATTCAAAACATTTGTTTCAGCTTCATTTTAAATAAGGAAAGTGAGTGAAGTTTATTATTTTATTTATTTATTTTAAGCAACTCACTAAAATGCCCTGTACCTACCCTAACTCACTTCTAAGAAGAGAAGAAAGTGAAAACAAATGAAACCACCTGCTTCTTCAAGGGGCCCCCTCCCTGATCCTCCAGCGTCCCCACCCTCTCCCTCCCAGGAAAACAATGTCATGTTAAACCCTCAAAGCCTCCCAGCTCAGTTGTTAAGGTAATTGTGTTTACTCTGTTCCAAACAAAGTAATTTGAATCAGGAAAGTAAATGTGCTCTGTCTTCAGGTTCTTTGATGTCACCCTCCCTCTTGCTCCCAAGTCTGCTCCTTCCGCCCACAGCCCCACTGCCGCTGCCGCTGCTGCTGCCCAGAAAATGACACACAAATTCTATATGCATTGCTTTAGCTACGCCATTCTGCTTGTGAAAATGATGCAACACAATTAAAGCATAAGGTCAATCAAATGTGAAATAAAATAACAGGCACTGAAAAAAACAGCCATGAATCTTTCCTGTCTGTTTCTTCTTCCTCTTCTTCTTCTTCTTTCTTCTTCATCTTTGTCCTTCTCCTCCTCTTCCTCCTCCTCTTCTTCTATTTGATCCGTTGTGATGACTATGAAACTTGGGAGTATTTTAAATATCAGTGCCTTGGGGAAAGTGATCAAACCCCACAGACAAGATGATTGTGTTTCCTTGAAAATAGCATCCAATCAGGCCAGCGGTATGTGTGAAAGACTCTCTTAAATTACGGATGGATCCTGAGTTTACTCATCTTCATGGCTTAATGCAAAAAGCCACCCATTTATGATTCAATGCAAAAAAAAAAACACTAAGAGTTGAAACACTTGGTAAAAAAATATCCGGTCTTTAATGTGTTAAGAGTGGTGTCTGTGGCTCCTACGCCAGTCATGAAATACCACATCAGCTCTAAATTCGATCGGAGGATTTGATTCCCTGAGCCAGTCTCTGACTCCTCATGGAGGTGCACACAGCAGGAGCTTTTTCGTTCTGTGGGGGATAAACTCTGAACCATCCCCATGGGCCCTCTGTCTCCTTGTCCCTAGTCAGTCTTCTTGCCTGGAATGTTAGGCTCTTTTCAGTCAGTTTCCCCTTTCTAAGCTTCCTCTTCCCCACTCCTCGGTTTCGCCCCTGCTTCTATTTCCTTATAACCACAAAGGTGAGGTTGGAAGGCATTTGAGAAGGGGAGAAAAAAGTAAAGAAATAGAAACAATGGCCCAAAAAAATCTGCCTCTGGAGGTTAAGGTTCTACGATGACATTAAGCATTTTTTTCTTACTACTTTATGTATTTGCAATAAAAACATTCCCTTGTTGCTGCTATTGTTGTTGTTTGGTGCCACTGAGCTGGTGCCTACATAGAACGACCCAATGGAAAGGAGAACAAAGCGCTGCCGGGTCTTGTGCCATTCTCAGCGTTGGTCTCAGGCTTGAGCCTCTGGCAGCCACTGTGTCCACGCATCTTGTCCGGGTCCATCCTCTCTTTTGCTAACATGCGTCCCCCATAACATGTCCAGAGTGTGTGAGACAAGATCTCACCATCCTTGCCTCTAAGAAACATGCTGACTGTACTTCTTGCAAGACGCATTTGTATGTTCTCTTGATCCCCACGGTGTGTTCACGCGGCCTCTCCAGCACCACAATTCAAATGTATCCATTCTTCTGCACTCTCCCTTCCTTGACATCCAACTGTCAACATGCATCTGAAGAGATCATGATGTAAATTGACTCGGGACAGGTGATATTGAAATCTTTGTTGGTTTTGTTTTGTTTTGTTTAGCTTTGTGGGTTTTTTTTTATTTTTCATCACTTCATGTACGTACAATGAAAGCATTCCTTTGGACTTCAGAAATTCTAACTAAAACAAGAAGCAAAAGTATTCCTTCTTTTCAACTCCCCGTCCAAATATTTGCCATTATAAATCAAGGTAACCAAGTAATTTAACTACTGGCATTTAAATGTTTGCTGTCCCAAATATTTATTCCTTTCCACTCCCCCCAATTTGTTTTATACAAAACAATGCTCATAAAACAAGAAATATTCATTCTTAATCTACTAAAAGTTTCAGATCAAAGTGCCATGTGCCCCAAATACTAAATAACAAAAAGCAATGTGGTTTCTTCAGCAGGAAACCTTCAACTTCCCCAAAGCAACTTGATCAAGTTCAGTTTCCACTTCTTTAGAAGTTCTGGTGGTGCTAGGTATAGATGTATTTATTGCATTTATTATTGCTTCCTATTTGTCTGGTATATTTTGCAAATGGATGTTCATATAACCATGACATGGGTTGTGTACTAGAAGGGGACAACATGCTGACATCAGACAGACCTGGGTTTAAATGTAAGGGCCTTCCTGTCTTGCTCCAGATGAACCAGGGAGGGTACCACTACTTGACAGGGGTAGTAGTGGATGGAACGATGTCCCCAAAGTCACTGCCCCAGAACAGGGAGGCCTGGTGGTGCACTCCCTGCTTTATGCTGTTTTTCTGGGTTTGTATATTTGCTTTGCTTACGAGAAGACCCTAAATCTAACAACAACTCAATGGCCACAGAATGACTGCTGATTCCTAGCGGCCCTCAAGCACAGGGTGGACCTGCCTGTCACTCTTTGCAGGAGGAGAAATCCCCATCATTCAGGGAGCAGTTGGTGATTTCCAATGGCCAGACTTTCAGATTGCAGCTAATGAGGAACCCCTAAAAGGATACTAAGGGGGAAGCTTAAGTTTGATTCTTAATCTTGGTAACTATTTTCTGGTAAGATGGGGTGCTATCCTACCAAATCTCTCAAAGACATAGACCAAGAGGGCTTCACAACATTCATGGGAGGTAGAGGAATTGGAAGAAAATGGGATGTTTCATATTTATTGCTGAACCCTGGAGTCAAACATGGTGCTGGCTGCTCTAAGGGAGGTGACTATCAGGGCTGCCCTTGCCTTCAGAGTCTCCCATTGAAGTTGGCATGGCACGGGCCATGGAGTCAAACCCATCTAGGTTCAAAGTCTGCCCAGATCTCAGTGATCTTCAGCTTCCTGGAGCCCCCATTTTGCTTCTCTGCTTTGGTGTTTATTTCTGGGATTGCTCATTACATGTGTGATTCACGGGGCAGACAGTAAGTAGGGCAAGTTTCCATAAATGGCGGGTCATGATTCTTGTTTGGGTTTGAGCACTTGCTGGGAAGACAAGTGTAGACAAGCGCATGCTTAGGGGCAGGGGAGACAAGGGCAAGCCTACAAGCAAGCCGGGTGGGCACAGGGCCAGCCGACAAAGGAAGCAGCAGCCTTTCTGACCTACGTCCCGAAAATTGTCCAGATAGCAAGCTGCCACCGAGAGAGTGAAACCCACAACAAGTGGCTCAGACTGGAATGACTTTCCAAATGGAAGAAAGGACAGGAAACAAAGGTACAGAAAAGCTCAAGGAGTTCCGATCGCTGGAGCAGGTGACGCAAGTCTGGCACCGACCATATGGGGATGTTATGTGGACGGGACAGACATGAGGGCAACCCAAGGAAGACCACAAAGCCATTGTTGGATCAGAAGCAACCCTGATGGTGTAGTGGTTATGTGTCTGGCTGGTCACGACAAGGTCAACGGTTCAAAACCACCAGTCACTCCACATGAGAAGGAGGGGGCTTCTTTCTCCCTTCTCAGTTACAGGGGCAGTTTACCCTGGCCCATAGGTCAGCATGGACTTGACGGCAGTACGTTTGGTTTGGTTCAGGAATTGCACAGGAGACCTGGTGGCATCGTGAGCCATGCATTGGGCTGCTATCCACAAGGTCAACAGATTGAAACCACCAGCCTGTTCTAAAGAGAAAGATGCAGCTTTCCGCTCCTGTAAAGATTTACCCACTGGGGCAACTCTGTTCAGTCCCAAAAGGTCTCTGTGATTCGGAAGCGACTTCATAGTAATAAGTTTGGTTGGGGTACAGAGATTTGAACGTTAGCATGTGGGGGT
Organism: Nesogale talazaci; assembly: GCA_004026705.1. NCBI lineage: Eukaryota > Metazoa > Chordata > Mammalia > Afrosoricida > Tenrecidae > Nesogale > Nesogale talazaci. The sequence continues at coordinate 6,178 of PVJH01018883.1, forward strand.
GGGGAAAGGAAGGCCTGGGGGTCGGGGTGGGGTGAGAGAGATAGGAAGGCTCATTGAATAATAAATTTTATCCTTATCCAATTTAAGTATAAAAATATATAGGTCATTATTAAAGAAGAATCAAGTATGGTAGAAATGCATAGAAAAGCAATGAACAACAGCTTTTCTCTTTACCCCCCGGCACCCTACTCCCCTCCACCCCCACCCCCCCGGCCCCTTGCACCTTTCCCTGGCAGGAAGAATGTCATAATCATTCACCTGGATTGGACACTCTAGAGCATGTTGAGCAGGAAACCGTCATGACCAGACTGTGGAATAACACAATCACAATCACATTGGGCATCAGGCAGGGAGAGATGCTGGGGGTGGCAGGAGGTGGGTGTGAAAGCAGAGGGTCTCCCCAGGTGACTGGGCCGGGCTTGTGGGGAGAGTCCACAGGAGCTGGTCCTGACACAGTGACACACACCATGGGCAGGGGAAGCCCTGGTGCCTGTCGGCTGTGTGAGGCTGAGCGGGAGGGAGGGACTGGGAGTAAGACTTTGACCTTGTTGATGAGATTGGAGGAGACACAGACTCCTGGGGAAAGACCATGAGTGTGATTTAGCATGTGATGCATTTGCCCGGGCCATGGCACTCTCAGGAGCAGGTCCCATTCTTGGGGAGAAACCTGAGTCAAGGAAGCAGATTGGTAGCAACCTTAACGTGGTGCGAGAGTCCGAGAGCTATCTACATTTGAGATAAGGACAGAAACAGGGGAGCTGAAGAGCAGAAACTGATTTCAGAGAGAATATCATAGCTCGGAAGACCCAAGTGAGTACGGGGTGGGGAGGGGGGAACCTAGAGCATCAAATGCTCTGGGGAGAAGAGTCATCTAGCAGTTAAAAATGAGCTCAGTTTCCAGCGTTCACCCGGGACCTGTGGTGTAGCAGTTATATGCCAGTGGTCTAGTGGTTCCACATTGGGTTAATCACTGCAAGGCCAGCAGTTGAAAACCACCAGATACAGAGTTCCAGTCTCAGACACGCATGGAGGGGGAGGAGGACTTTATTGAATGTGTTTGGTGCCATACCCATATTACCAGAAAAGAACCCAACATATAGCACAAGGTCAACTGGGTTGGAAGGGTGGTGTTATTTTCTTATGTTCTTAGATAAGAGGAAGAAAAAGGTCCATTATTCCAAAGGGGTACATTATTTAATAATGGCTCCTGAGGGAACAGGAAGTGAGGGTGGTTATGTTAGTCTGGGTAGACTGGAGAAACAAATACATAGACACTCACATGTGTATAAGAAAGAGCTCTTGGCTGAGCCCTGGTGGCGTAGTGGTTGAATTCGGGACTGGGGCCAACTGGCTTGACAGTTCAAATCCAGCAGCGGCTCTCCAGGAGCAAGGCTGGGTAGCTCCCACGACCACCAGAGGGCAGTGATGCCCCCCAAAAAAGAAAAAGTAAGAGCTTTATAGACAGGAACAACTGAATATTGAGGAAATATCCCAGTCCAGTATGTACCCATACGTCTGATACTAACCTATAAATTCCTCTTCAGATTCCCATAACACTTGGAATGACATCACATGCCAGTGGGTGGAAAGTCTTGTGGATTCAGTGGTGATGGAAGTATCTCAGCATTGACATGGGTCTCCACATGGTTCCTCCAGCTCCAGGGCTCAAGCATAGCTCCATGTGTCTTGTCCACAGGAAAGTTTCGCAGAGAGTAAGCATGTGCCCCACCTCCAGAGAGCTATGTATCTCCTTAGCGCCTCCAAATGAGGTCACGAAGTTGTAACCTGATTGACAGGCTAACCTCCACTCCTTTAGTCTTAAATCTCAAATTGACAACAGATTACGTAACTACCACAGGAGTGGAAAGGGGGAAGGGTGAGCAGTAGATAGCACTGATGTCGTGTAACCCCACTGAAGGAGAGTGAACCACAGAATTGCAGGTAAATGGATATAGTGGATAGCGCAAGATGCATCTAAATAAATAAATAAGGGTTTTGTGGGGGGAGAGTGGGGGAGCGCAGGGATAAAGGGAAGCAGATATCCAGGAGTTCAAGAAGACTGAAAATGTTTTGAAACTGACTGTGGTAGCAATTGTAAAATACTGCCTGATGTGATTGAACTATTGGAATGTTATAACTATGACAGCTTCCATTAAAAAGAGGGGGCACATGCTTTAAAGAATACAGTACATTCACTCCATGGGCACAATCAATCATAAGGGAAGGGATTCAGTTTGAGCCCTGGAACGGCTTTGCTTACATGTAGGATCATAGGGAGTCTGAACTGACACAGCGCCCCTAACAACCACAATAAGGAGCTTTTGGATACATTGCCCTTAATCACCCCTACCAGGCATTAGACCCCTTCTCGTCATCAATCATGCCGACAGTAGTTAAACAATTGACATAATTCTCGACGTTCTTTTTCATATGAACAAAACATTATCCAGGTGTGTTAGTCTGGGTAAACTAGAGAAACAGGTCCACACAAACTCACATGTATAAGAAAGCGTTTTATATAAAGGGTACGTGTACATGAAGAAATCACCCCAACCCAGTCCAGTCCAAGCCCAAGTCCAACATTAGCCCATGTGTCCAACACCCATCTACAAAGTCCTCCTCAATCTCACAAAACACATGCCGTGAGGAGGAAAGCCAAACCAGCACGTGTGTATTAACCCTCCCAGTGCTGGCAGGGATCTCCACAGGGCTGCTCCAGCAGCCAGGACTCTATCAGGGTAGGTCCATGTGGCTTCTCCTCAGGGATGTCTTGCGGGAAGTGAGCCTTGCCAGCTGAAGCAGAGAACTGACTGAGGCAGCTGCACCCTGGTCTGACCATAAGAAAGCAAGAGACCTAAGAATTCAAAAGGCAAGGCTTATGGAGCCATTTATCTCTTTGCCTTTCAATTAATCCCACGTGTCTATTGGCCCGGTTGGTACAATAAACCTCAGCTATATCATCAGGTGTATATAGATAGCATCTACACTGGATATCCCACATGTGGAGTATCTGTAGTAAGATATTTTCTCCTCTGTTCCCTTCTGAGAAGGCACACGTGAACTGGAGAACAAGGGGAAAGAGACAGCAGGAACTTAAAAAAAAAAAAAAGAATCAAGCAAGGTTTCTGAATTCTCTCCAAGCTGACTGATAGCGTTAGCTCTGTTTGACTTCAGTATCAACGTGATCTATGAAGACAAAGTCACATTCATCAGTGAGGCTGGCAATCTCGCTACTGACTCATGGCACTACGCCAAGAGAGTTACCAAAATAAAAAGAGAAATTGCCCTCTTTTCTTTTAAATTAAGTCTTGCATCATGTTTCTTCTGGTCAGTTCTGAATGCAATCCTGAGGTTTGCACTCTATCGATTCATTTTAATGTCCACAATGCCACTTTTATGTGATTGCAAATTCCTCTTTCATCTTACCTAGGCTAGAAAAAAACTCTAAGAAAATGGGCATCACATGTCCACTGATTAACTGTGAGTGTAGAGTTTTATTTAAAGGATCGATATAGTGCTGAGCTGAAAATATAGTTATTATTTCACTTATTTTTCTTTTCTCTTTCTTCTTTTTTTTTTAATAAAATAGACCCAGAAAGAGACATTATAGCTGAAAAGGAGATACTTCCATGAAATGTTTCTTTCATGGTTCTGGGAAGCCTAAGATAACAGCCCAGTATTCAAATGTGAGAGGCAGAAAATGTAATTTACTTGAAGCATTAAGTGAAACAGACTAGTTTATTTTTTTCTAATCATCCATAGTAAGTGAAATATACAGTAGCTTATGTAAAAAATCCATTTGAGTTTCAACACTTTTCCCTATTTTAGCCATCAATGAATAAATATTGTGACAATGATTTTAATTGAAAAAACATTGTTGCTGCTGTTAGAATAGTGAATATCATTCATCATAGAGCATCAGCTCCTGAATAGACAATCAAAATAATAATAATAATAATAATAATAAATCCACTTTGGTGCACAAGTGAAGGGTAGAGACAAAAGAGACTATTCATTCGGTGATGAAGTAAATTCCCATCTGGACTCTGTCTCAGATGGCCACTTAACATTCCTTAATTGTTCTCTTTCCAACTGATCTTTGTACGAATATTCATCTTTCTTTTTTCATGTGTCTTGCCTACACAGCAATTGGGTAAAACGTGGTCCCTACCAGCAACCACTTCACCACTTTGGGGCACCAAAGCATCCTTACTTAATTCCCTTCATTTTCAGAGGTCAAACTATGAAATTCTCATCACTCCCAGTGGAAACCGTTTGCCAAGTGATTTCACACCCCACATGCTGCAGGGCCCCTGAAAAGAGAAGGCTGGGTGGAAGGTGTCGATGAGCTGGGGTGCCAGCTCCGGAGTGGGCCACAGCCCTCACGCTGGAGGTAGATTCTGACTGTGGCTTCCCCAATAGTGTTGCTATTCGCCGACAGCATGCGCTATCTCCTAGGGCTGTCAGGAGATTCATCCAAGTTCCCCATCCCAGGGCTAAGCCACCGTCTGACCTAAACAATCATTCCAAGGTCCTTTGGTGGGGGCGGGGACAGTTCTGACCTGCTAATGGATCTGGATGTGGGTTGTTCTGACATGTGCCTTTGGGGCCAGATTTCAGTGTTTTTGAGTCCCCCACCCCTAGTTGGAGGTGAGATTCACCTTCCTGTCCTCGCTACCCCCTGGCCATTGGTCAATGCCGACTCATAGAGACCGGGTGGGGTTTCCCAGATAGAAAGTCTTCATGGGAGCGGGTAGCCTTCTTATATCTTTACGTTGGTGGGACAAAAACTTATGCTGTTTGACAAGATTGGGGGGGCGGCGGGGGACATCAGACTACATCCCGTCTGTATTTTTCCACACTTCCTACCAGGCAAATGCAGGAAATGACCCCCCCACCCCCACCCCACCATGAGTATAATGTTGTGTCGGAGCTAAAAGACCCTCCCTCCCATGTGCCGTCTTCCAGGGTTCAGATGTGTGCAGGGGACTGAATCAGACAGCGCTCAGCGGCATGCAAAACCAGGAGCCACGCACCGGATGTACGCACAAACCCACTGCATGTCTTTCCTGTTTTTCTACCCCCACCAAAGACGCTCACATTCCCAAGTCCCTGGGACACAGCTGCCTCTGCAAACCGCCCCCTCATTCTCTTCCTCACTTGTTCCCACGGGCCCTTCCTCCAAACATCCCTAGCTGGAGCAAGCAAGCCCTTTTCTGATCGCTGTGCCCTCTAGGACCATAGCCATCATTACGTCTCTTTGGGCTGCCCATGCCTTTTGTATGATTGCGTTCATAGGACTGAGCTCAATGACCCCTGGTTAATTTGCTTGTTATTTAACCCCTGCATCACTGACTTGATCATTTTTTCTTCCTTTACCCTCTTTCCTTCTTCTAGTTTCTACCCTACAATGCCTCCCTCCCTCACAGTACTACTTCCCTGGCTCCTCTCCCTTTGCAAACCCTGCAAATAATGGCTTTCTCAGTTTTCCATATGTCTTCTTTGCATCTCATCTTCTTTCTTATCTTCCTGAGCAAGCTCATCTCCTCTCGTGTGTCTCTTTCATACCTCTAGTCTGAGCTCAAGAGCTTGACAGTGGTCTAGGATGAAGACATAGCTTTAGAAGCAATACACAGTCATGGTATCAAAAGGATACTTAGCCATTTCAAGAGATAGCAGAAGATCAAGCACCAATCAGAGTAAAGAACAAAGTCCGAGCTGCACTAAAACATCAGTGAAAAGCAAACCTCTAGGAATTAGCAAAATGCCCATTGAAATGTTTTAAAGAGGATGCAATGCTGAAAGCACTCACTATTCTCCACCAAAAGTTTAGAAGTCAGCTCCTCGGCAAATGTCCCTCTCAGCTTCTCAGCCATGTGGTCCTTCGGCCTCTTCCCTGCTTGAGCAAGTGCTACGAAGCTCCTTTAGCAAGGATAAATAACGGAAGCGCCTTCCACTCAGCAATCCAGCATGTTGCCCGAAAACACTCAGCTTGACTTGCTCTGTGGCCAGGAAGCCTGCTGCTCTGTCTCTCGGTCTTGGTGCTGCAAACTCTAGTGTTTCTGCTGCCTCTACCACTTCACACAGGGAGCAGGTGCACACGCGGCTGATAGCTCTTCTTCCACAGTACTTGTGGGAGTCTCTGTTTTGCTTCTGAGACCCAGGAACTGTCTTATCCCCAGCAGAATGGCAACATTGGCCGGTCCCCAAGTTAGAGTGCTCTAAGCATTATTTGGATATCCCCCACCCAGCTATAGGGTGGAAGTTACAGAGATCATAGCTAGAATATGTAGAAAACTATGGAGGACAGTGAGAACCCAAAATGCACAGAGAAGGGATAGAAAAAGCTTTACTATCAGACGGAGATGATTGTCAACTTGATTGTGGTGGATGGAACCAGAGCAAAACATGGTACTTGGTTAGTTGGCTTCCCTCTTGATCCAAGCTGACTTTGATCTGGACTTAAATATTCCTTGCTTGATCCATGGCAGAAATTACTTCTCTGGCTCTTTAAATATTGCTGGTGGTCTTTTCCTCCTTACTCTTTATATTTCTTTACATTAGTATTTTCCTGTTTCATTTTGTTCTACATCGTTCCTATTAGGTTTCCCACTTTATGAAGCTCAGAAGGGGTGGAGATAGAGACAACAAAAGATACAATGATATATCAGCGGAGAGGGGAATTGAAGAATAAATGATAAATGTGGGTGGGAACGCTAGAACTGACTGTAATGACATATATACCACTCTTTTTAAAACTGATTGAACTATGGAATGTACAGTGAATCTTATATAAATAAAACTATTGGGGAAAAAAGAAACCAAAACTGACCAATGTTTTGGTGAAGGAGGGAGAGTTGTTGCCTAGGGGGTATTGAGTTTATATTAATGTAATAATTGGAGGAAGGATATTATGGTTATATAATAGAAAGAGTATAATCAATGGCACTGAGTTATACATGTATAACTTAGTGAATTGGAGAACATTGTGCTGTATATACTTTTGCAAAATTTTAAAAGGAATAATTAGACTAGTAACAATGAATATAAGGAAGAAAGTGTAAGTGTTCTAAAATTAATTGTGTTCATGGTACAACTCTTCTTGATATGACTGAACTCTTGAATTGTATCATATGTGGGTGAAGTCCCAGTAAAAGTGTTATTCTCATAAACATGAGAAAATGCTCCCAATCATTAGCCATCAGAGAAATACAGATAAAAACAACTATGTGATACCTACCATCTGACACCTTTGAGACTAGCCCAAGTCAGAAAATCAGACACCAACAAATGTTGGAGGGGATGTGGTGAAATAGGAACACTTCTGCATTGCTAGTGGTCCTGCAAATATATACAACCACTATAGACAGCAGTTTGGCGATACCTAACGAAAATGGAAATTGAGCTACCTTATGACCCAGCTATCCCTCTACTGGGGAATATCCCCAGAAGAGGTAATAAATAAACCACAGCCAGTGGTATGCATGCCAATGTTTATTGCAGCACAATTCACTATCGCAAAGAGTTGGAAAGACTCTAAATTTCCATCAGTAGATGAGTGGATCAGCAAACTCTGGCATATACACGAAATGGAGTACTATGCCTCACTCAAAACACTGATGAACACACGAAACACGTCTTCTCATGGGAAGAGCCCGGGGAAATTATGCTAAGCGAAGTCAGTCACAGAAGTAGAAGTACAGTATGAATCCCCTGAGGTAAATGTAAACATCAAAGTAGGTATAGGAGAGAAAGAAGCCTCCTATATCCTAACAGTTGGGTTAAGATTTAGGGAAAGAGGAGGAGGTGGGACCAAACCCAGGGAGGTACATGTTGGGTACAGCACAGTAAGGGAGAAGGATGGAGGGGGGAGGGAGAAAAAGGGGGCTTGATAGTGAAAGGATAATGGAGGGAGCAGAGTTCTAACCCACCCAGGGAGAGTATTGATCTTGTCTTCACAGAGCTGGAGAGGGCATGCAGACCCTTCCATGAAGCACCCAGCCGTGAGGACAGCGAGGACACATGAAAGAAGGCATGAAAAGAGAGAACTACAGTGCCAGACACAACCAGAGTCAGACTGACCTCCCCCCTCCCTGGAAGTGGATGTGGCAGAGAACAGGTGGGGGGAGGGGCCAGCATGCCACACCCACATAGAGACAGGTGGGGAAAAGAGAGAACTACAGTGCCAGACACAACCAGAGTCAGACTGACCTCCCCCCTCCCTGGAAGTGGATGTGGCAGAGAACAGGTGGGGGGAGGGGCCAGCATGCCACACCCACATAGAGACAGGTAGGCAGGGAGGAAGAAAAAGAGAACCTGTCCCCATGCTGGTCCTATCCCTGCCCATGATGCTCAGAGGACTACGCTCCTGCATGGACCTAACGGATCACAGAGGGGTCTGGGCAAACAACAACAGGACATGTCACACTGTCTCCCTACTGAAGCAGACAGTGGCAGAGGACATTTCAGGAGTCACATGGGGAAGCAATGTGGTCTGAGCCCCCAAAATAGACCGAATCAAGAAGGGAGCACTCCTGGATGGGCAGTCGGGAGGAAAGAATGACTGGATGACGGTTCCTGGCGGACACAGGGTGGGGAGGGGGAGGAAGGGACAAGGACAGGCTCAGGAACAGGGGGATCAACAAGGAGTCCGGAATTGGTGGTGAGAAGGGTGTGGGAGGCCAGGTAGGGGTAAAACAAAAATAATGTAACTGAGAGGAAGTACTGAAACTCAAATGAATGCTGAGCATGATAGTGAGACAGGAAAAAGAAAGAAAGGAAGGTAGAAAGAAATAGAGGAAAGAACTAGAAGGCAAAGGGCACTTGCAGAAGTCTAAACACAGGCACGTACATATGTAAATATAATAATTTATGAAAAGGAGGGAATAAATCCAGGTACATATATTGATAGGTTTAGTACAAGGGTAGCAGATGGACCTTAGGCCCCCACCCATGTACTCTCTCAATGGAAGTACACTTTGTTCTATTAATCTGGTATTCCAAGATGCTCACTGTCCCAATACGATTACTGAAGACAAATGGGTGCATAAGCAAATGTGGTGAAGAGAGCTGATGACATCCAACTATCAAAGGATATGGCACCTGGGGTCTCAAAAGCTTGAAGATAAACAAATGTCATCTAGCTGAGAAGTATCTAAGTCCACACAGAAGAGGCACCAGCCAGTGTGGCAGTGAGGGGTTGAAAGGATCAAGCCTTAGGCATCAAACAGGGAAAAAAACCTTATCACTGTGTGCTCACCTTCCTGAGACAATCACTGAGGACAGGTGGGGGGCATGAGTAAGATTGGTGAAGAAAGCTGATGGTGGCCAGCCATCAAAAGCTACAGTCTCCGGGTAATCTTCAGGGCAAACAAGTGGCCATCTAGCTCAGAAACAACAAAGTCCACCATAGAAGAAGCACACCAGTTTTTGTCATCATGAGGTGTAGAAAGAATCAAGTATCAGGCATCAAAGAACAAAAATTATATCATTATGTGCCCACCTTCCCAATATGATCGCTGAGGACAAATGGGTGCAGAGGTAAACAGAGTGGAGAAAATTGATGGAGCCCAGCTACCAAATGATAAAGCATCTTGGGCTTGAAGGTAAACAAGCCACCATCTAGTGCAGAAAAAGCAAAGCCCACGTGGTAGAAGCACACCAGTCTATGTGATCATGAGGGGTCAAAGAGCAGATATCAAGCATCAAAGAACAAGAATCACATCGCTACGAATGAGGGGGAGAGAAGCGTGGAGACCCAGGCCCATTTGTGGACAATTGGACATCCCCTTACAGAAGAGTCACAGGGAGGAGACAAGCCAGTCAGGGTGCAGTAAAGTAAGGATGAAACATACAACTTTCCTCTAGTTCTTGAAGACTTCCTCCCCCCAACTGTCATGATCCCAATTCTACCTTACATACCCAGCTGGACTGGAAGAGGTCCACTGGTAGAGATGGGAACTGGAAATACAGGGAACCCAGGACAGATGAACCCCTCAGGACCATAGTGAGAGTGGAGTTACCGGATAGATGGAGTGAAGGTGGGGTCGAGAGGGGGAGCCAAAGACAAGGATCTACACATAACCTCTATCTGGAGGACAGATAGGAGAGGAGTGGGCTAGGGGAGATGTCAGGCTGTGTAAGATATGACAAAACAATAGTGATTTATAAAGTATTGAGGGTTGGTAAGGAAGGGGGCAGTGGGAAAGGAAGGGAAAGGATGAAAAGCTGATATCAAGGGCTCAAACGCAAAAGCAGCTATTTGGAGCATGATGATGGCAGCAGGTATGTGAAGGTGCTTGGCACAGGGATGTGCATGTGTATTGTGATAAGCGATATAAGAGCCCCCAATAAAATGATTTAAAAAGTGTTATTTTAAACAAAAAATTATGGATAGAAGAGCCATCGCTAAGCCATCGCTAAATCACTCCACTTAGCTACAGAAATATCCCTGTATTTTCCTCTCACGGCATAGCTTCTGGCTAAGAGCTGAGTGCTTAACAACAGTGACACCAGGGCTTCTTAGAATCATGACCTCCCTGATTCAAAGAGCGGAGACTCATGATTTGTGAATAATTTCAGTAAAGGATCAATTAAAGCAGAGGAAGGGAAACATGGGCCCCTGGGAACCAGAGGTGTCACTGGTATCACATTGCGCAGAAGTCTGTCCTGCTACCTGGACACTTGTGCCAATTTCACATTCTGTTCCGCAAAGAGAGGCAGCCAGACAGCTCGATGAGCATAAAGGGAACACTGGAGGGCCTGATGTGGTAAGCGGATGTTCTGCTCCAGGAATTTTGCTGTTGCGGCGAGGTGCCCTGGGGCTGCTTCTCGTCCACAGTGACCCCGGGCACACCAGAAACCCTCCCAGACCCTGTACCGTCTTCACAAGGGTGGTTTCAGCCATGGTTGCAGCCACTGTGTCCATCCTTCTTTGAGAGGGTCTTTCTCTTTCCTCTGACCCCACCTGACCAAGCGTGTTGTGCTTGTCCAGGGATAGGTCCCTCCTAGTAACTCCAATGAAAGCCAACAGACGACACAACCTTGCTGGCTGAAAATGAGGAAAACGTGAGGCACTGGCTGATGAAGACCAGGGTTTGCAGGCTTCCGGGTAGATTAGAACTCCATGTAAAGAAAACCAGACTCCTCACAATTGGACAAATAAGCAACCATGACAAACAGAAACAAAGACTGACTTCACCAAGGATTTCACTTTGCTTGGATCCACAGTCAGTGCTCCTGGAAACAGCCATCAAGAAATCAAATAGCTCATTGCATTGGGCAAATCTGCTGCATAAGATCTTTTTAATCTACTGACAAGCAAAGGTGTTAGTTACTCTGAGGACTCAGCTGAGTCTCGCCCAGGCCATAGCATTTTCCATTGCCTCACATGCATGAGAAAATTGGCTATTGAGTAAGTAAAACCAAACACATTTAAATTAAGTTGCTTATGAGGAATATTGATGGTACCATGGATGCCAAAAGAACCAACAAATATGCTCTGGAAGGACAGCCAGCATGTTCCTTAGCGGCAAGAATGGCAAGACTCTGTCTCACCTACTTTGGACATGTTGTCAGGAGTGACTGGTCCCTGGAGAAGGGCATCATGCTTGGTACAGTAGAGGGGCATTGAAAGAAAGGACAGGAAGGCAGATGAGTAGAGAGACAGTTCCCAGCGCCCTGTACACTCATATAAAAGGCTACTCACCCAAGATGCCATCAAGCTACCACATGATAGACAGATTTAGCTCCATACCTAGTTAGGAAAGTCTAGTTGACATAAAATCAACTATCACAATACCCCAATTCGAAACCTAAACATATTGCTGTTCAGTCCATTCCAATCATAATAACCCCATTGGACAATGTAAACTGTTTCCTAAGGTTCCTGGGACTGTGTTTACAGAAACAGAGCGCCTTATCTTTCCCTTACAAAGCAGCCGCTGAGTTGGAATTATAGCCCCAGTGCTCAAGCCCCTGCACCATCAGGGTTCCAAAAAACCACCCAGGGCCACATTCAAGCAAAAACTTCTGCTACAGCTTCAATGTGTATCTTTCTGGATGCACGCAACAGATACTGAGTGAGCCAAGACTTGAGCCCTCATTCTAATAATATGTGAAGAAGGTTTATTTTAATTTAAAAAAATAATGCCCAGCTATATTTGCTCCTTGGGAATTTGCTTTTTTTCATGTAGCAATATGTCATTAATATCTTCATGTAAATAAAAACAATTATACATCATTTTCACAGCTACATCGTACTCCAATGTGTGCCTGTATTAAAGTCTATTCAATGACTGCGGGGTCAAATGGATAGACATTTCAAGTATACTTTTATGAACATCTCATTGAGAGTCTTTTGAATGCTGGTGATTTTCTTGATTTTTTTCTTACTGCCCACATAATTTTTTTTTTTTTTTGGCATCACTGCTCTCCGGTGGTGGGAGTAGGAGGCCCAGCCCCACTGCTGGAATTGAACCTCCGTCCTAGTCTGCCCACAAAATTTTTGGAATTATTATTACTTAACTACTTTAAGACACTCTTCACTTAGTGGTAACATAAACAATCTTTCTCTCTCTCTCTCTCTCTCTCTCTCTCTCTCTCTCTCTCTCTCTCTCTCTCCCCCTGCTGATCAAAGAGTCTATGGGCAGTTTCCAAAGTTCAGGATAGAGAACAATTTGTTCACTCACTTAACTTGAGGTAATGCTTCTCTACTAAGTGAGCTCATAGAAGCAGATCCCTCACCAGAAGATTCCTTGTCCATTTCCTCCAGGAAACTGCGCTGCTGTGATCGGCTTGGTGTCCCTGTGGGGGTGCACAGTTAATGCCTGCTGCTGCTAGCTGCTGCTCGAGTCCACCCAGAGGTGCATCAGAAGAAAGACCCACTTGTTCCCCTCTGGGAACACTCAGTGCATGAGTTCCCAATGACCTCAATGGGCCATCCAAGAGGTGGAGTCCAAGCCACAGCAACTATTTTGTTTTGATTTGATTCTTTTAGCCTTTGTTCACCTTTAACCTCATTGCTCTGGATTGAATTCCCTGAAAGGGTGGAAAGGATTCTGGAGCTGTAAAATGTATGTCTCCTTCCCGTTGGGCATTGTCATGGCTTGGTGAAAACTCCCCGCACTGAATGGAGTAGATTTACTGTTGGACCCACGTGTGGCCCAGAAGCAGCTGAGGAAATACAGTTGAAGACTGAAGTTTGCGGATGAGAGTAGGAGCTCTGTGCACGTTTTCTGTTTCCTGAGAAGCCTTTGATTCTGAATGGCTCTTAGAGAACTGCAAGGTAGACAGTTTTGCAAGGAGAAAGTTGTCCTAGAAAACATGATACAGAAAGCCTTCGGCTCATATGATTCCCTAAATTCAACGGCAAATCCACTGCTGAAAACTTAGGAAAACCTGTCGAGGACACAATTCAGCAATTCACTTGAAGCACACCTATTCTTTACAATTCTTTAAAAGTTATGTGCAAAGCACTATTACACTTCAGTTACATTGCTTATTACAATTCCAAGCTAGTTGGCAAAGCACTATTACCTACGGTTACACTGCTTATTACAAGCTAATTGGCAAACATTTTCACCATCCAAGGAAGTTGAAAGTCTGTATTTTCTGTAAAACAACAACAACAACAACAACAAAAAACCAACGGAGTGTTATGCTCTCCTTGATACCTTTTTATCATCTACTTTTCTGATGGAATTGTGCAAGGCACTGTGAAGAGTTATGAAGTTAAACCAAAGCTTATCATTGAAGAGTCCATTGACTATAACTGCACTGTCTAAGAAGGTAGCCTTTCGCTTCATGTGCTACTGAGCCCTCAGAACGTGGCTCGGCAGAATAGAAACATGGTACAAGTAAACTCCACTACCCACCAGTCAGTTGGTCATATTGTTTGATGCTGTGATGCTGGAAATTATGCCACCAGTATCTCAAATACTAGCAGGGTACTCCAGGGTGGATGGGTTTCAATGAAGCATCAAGATTAACACAGAGTGGGAACAGGGAACTAGTGATCGACTTTGGGGGTGGGGGGTGTGTGGGGAAAGGGTGATGCAAGGCTTATGGTTAACAGCAAAATGTTGTCTGATATCGTGCCAGCAGATGAGTCGCTCAGGTGGAAGGCACTCAGGGATCCACTGGGAAGAGCTGCCTCCTCAAACTAGAGTCAACCTCAATAAAGTCGAGTTTTCAGGACCTTCATTTGCTAATAACACACACTGGGTTCCAAAGTCTTCATGTGGAAAAAAAAAAAGAATGCAAAAGCTTTCATGAGTATGCTATTATAATGATTATATGTTGAAATGGTAATATTTTTGAAGATTTGGGTTAAATATAATACATTCTTAAAATTAATTCCACCTGTGTCTTTCTAAATGTGGCCACTGGGAGTTTTAAAATTACACATATGGCCTTCATTAAGTTTCTATTGGCAGTGCTGGTCCACACAATTGTTGTTACTAACTAGAGTGCCTATGATATGCCAGAGACTTTTATATTATTTATCTATAATCAGCTACAAGATAGACATTATGGGTGAGGAGACGGAGAATTTGGAAAGGTAGTGTTGGGTTACAGGAGGCCTGGTGGCATAGTGGTCGCCGGTTGGGTTGTGGGCCCCAAGACCAGCAGTTCAAATCCACCAGCCTGCTCTGTAAGAGAAAGATGAGGCTTTGTTCTCCTGTAAAGAGTTGCCGTCTCAGAAACCCACAGGGGCAGTTGTACCCTGCCCTGCAGGGTTGTCATATGTCAAGATTGGCTCAGTGGCAGTGAGTGGTGTCAGCTTATTATGGAGCACATATTTCCTGTCTTTCTATTCTCTTCTAGGCAGTCTGGGAAATAGAAAAACACAGACTCCCTACTCTCATGGAACTTCCCTACCAGAGGAGTGAAGAGCTATCACACAAAGAAACACATGTTTATTTTAAATGCATCTGGCAGTGGCAGGGTTATAAAGGAAGGTAACACATTGTGGGAGTTGGGTAGTTTCATGTCAAATTGACAAATAAGTATAGAGATGGAGTCTAGCGTGTCAATCAGGTCACAGCCTGATGATGCCTCCTTGTGGGGGTGGCCTTCTCATAAGGATTCTGGGAACTTTCTCTCTCTCTCTCTCTCTCTCTTAGCTTCCTCTCTTTCTCCCTGGATGTGGGACCCACTTTCTCTCTGATTCAAGTGTCTATTGAGGAGTCACACTCAGAGTCTCATGGAAACTCCCGCCAGTGCTGAGATGCTTCCACCACCCCTGGATCCACAAGACTTTCCACCCACTGGTCTGTGAGTTTTTTTGCATGTACCATGTGAGTTAAAAGAAGGATTTATGGGCTAGTATCAGACATAGCTAATGTTGGACTGATGAACTTGATCTGGGCTGAGATGGATGTTTTCTTAATATAATATTGCTCTTTGATATAAAGCTCTCTCTTAGACACCTATGGGTGTCTCTGGATTTGTTTCTCTGGTTACCCTGGAATAACACACACCTGCAAGAAATGTGGAGAGTGCTCAGAATCAGGATAAAGGTAGGGGGCTATTTAAGAAAGTGCAGGTTCAGAAGGAGTTGCCCTCTGAGCAGACTTGAGTGAAGTGAGGGAGTTAGCCTGGCTGGGACCTTCCAACATGATATTGAAAGCACTATGTTTGCTCAGGGATAAAATTCAGATGACCGGAAGGATGAGTGAAAATGTTATGCACAGGGAAAAAGTAGGAACATAGTATTAGTTTATAGGGAATGCCATCAGTGTTACAAATCAAAAATGTGCACAGATTCCTGAAAGGAAGCTAATTTTCTCTGTGAAATTTCACCTAAATAACAATAAAAAGTCAAACTATTTAAAAAAGAAAAGGAATGGAAGCTGGAAGTCACCCCCAAGTCACAGACACTTTTACAAGATTGATTCATGAATCTGACTGGAAATCTTATATCAAAAATCTGAAGAGGTGGCAAGGTGGAGGACATGCCTGTCTCACAGAGGTGACTATGCTTCAGTCAGTGGGTAAACCAGGGCAGGCAGCCTGCCATTGGGAAAAATTTTCAACATTCAATATGCAGACCACTAAGGGGAGAATAAGCTCGGGATTATGCCTTTCATTGGGCACTTTGGACCTAATTTTTTTTTTAGACTTTAGTGACCCAGGTCGTGTAATATAGACACCCAGAACTTTAAATAAATCTGCCTTTTCCAGGTGCATGACATCTTTATTTTTTTAATCATTTTATTGGGGGCTCATACAACCTCTATCACAATCCATCCATCCACCCATCGCATCAAGCACATGTGTACGTATGTTGCTTCATCCTTCTCAAAACATTGGTTTTCTGTGTGAGTCCTTGGTATCAGCTCCTTATTTTTTCCCGATCCTCCCCACCCCTCTCCTTCATCGACCCTTAATAATTTATAAATTGTTATTATTTTTCTTGTCTTACACTGTCTGAGGTCTCCCTTCACTCACTTTTCTGTTGTCGCCCAGGAGGGGGTTATATGTAGATCCTTTTAATTGGTTCTTCCTTTCTACCCCATCTTCCCCCCACCCTCCCAGTATCTCCTCTCTCATCACTGATCCTGAGGGTTTCAGCTATCCTGAAATCCCTGTGTTACTGGTTCCTATCTGTACCAGTGTACATCCTTTAGTGTAGCCTGATTTGTAAGGTAGAATTGGGATCATAATAGTGGGGGGGGGGGACATTGAAGAACTAGAAGAAAGTTGTATGTTTCATGGTTGCTACACTGGTCGTCTCCTCCCCATGACCCTTCTGTAAGGGGATGTACAGTTGTCTACAGCAGGGCTCTGGTTCCCAGTTCTACACTCCCCCTCATTCACAATGATATAATTTTTTGTTCTCTGATGGCTGATACCTGATCCCATCAACACCTTGTGATGACACAGACTGGGGTGCTTCTTCTATATGGGCTTTGTTGCTCCTCAGCTAGATGGCCACTTGTTTATGTTGAAACTGTTAAGACCCCAGATGCTCTATCTTTTGATAGCCAGGCACCATCAGCTTTCTTCACCAAATTTGCTTATGAACCCATTTGTCTTCAGCGATCAGGTCAGGAAGATGAGCCTCATGGGCTTTCAGTTTAATAGAACAAAGTGTTCTTGTATTGAGGGAGTACTTGAGTAGAGGCCCAACGTCCATCTGCCACCTTAATACTAAACCTAAGAATGTATGCACATAGATCGATTTCCTAAACATCATATATAAATATACTTACATATGCACATGCCTATATTTGGACCTCTATAAATGCTCTTTGCTCCGACATCTTTCCTCTATTTTTTCTTGTCTCACTATCATGCTCAGCATTCATTTCGGTTTCAGTAATTCCTCTTGGTTACATTGCCCTTGACCAAGCCCTACCAGGCCTCTTATATCCTCCTTACCACCAATCTTCGATCACTTGTTGTTCCCTTGTCCCTGGGTTTGTTAACATCACTTCCTTTCCCCCACCTCCCTATCTCCCATGTCCCCTCCAGAACCATTAGTCCTGTTGTTTTCCCCTCCAGATTTTTTCTCCTGCCTATCTTATCTAGATAAGAGATAATAATATGCACAAAAACAAGACAGAGAAAAACAAAGCAGCAAAAGAAAACAGCAGGGCTGAGTCCCGATGGCCTAAGTGGTTGAGTGCGGGACTACGGCTCACGGACTTGGCGGTTCAAATTCAGCGGCAGCTATCCAGGAGCAAGGCTGGGTAGTTCCCATGACCAGCAGAGGGCAGTGATGTACCCCCCCCCCCAAAAAAAGAAAACAACAAATGATAGAAAAGGGAAAAGCCTGTAGTTAAAGATATGTTTGTTGACCTTTAGTAGTGTTTTCCAGTTGAGTCTGATGGAGTCCCATGCTCTGGCCCTAAAGTCTATTTTTGGTATGCTGTCTGGACTTCCTTGCTCTGCTCCCCTAGCTGTTATGTTGCATACCCTTAATGTTTTGCCTCCATAGGTAGGGTCAGATTGAGCATGATTCCCACACTGTCTCCAGTGTTGCGCCCTGTGGAGGTATGGGCCAGTAAAGGATGTCATGTATTATTGTGGGGCTGGCCATATAATATTCTCTGTGCTTTGCCTGCTCTCAGCAGGGATATCGTCTTCAAGGCTTAGTGGGCCAGGGGGTGCTCCAGTGTCTCTTCCTCTTCCTTCATGTGTTCCCAGCACAACAACTTTCATAGGCCACACAGGAAAGATCCGATTTCTAATTCTCATAATCAAACTGGACTTTAAACACACTGGTAGCAGATTAATGGACCTGAAATACTCTCGTTGGTCTAAGGCTGCAATCCCCCAGTGGTCTCCCAAGGATACCAATGTGGAAGTCACTGGACTGTGCTTCAGAACTCTGGCTTCCCTGGTGCCCAATAGGTGGGCATTGAAAAGGGAAGACCATAGGAGAATTGATGCATTGGAATTGTGGCGCTGGAGAAGCATGACAGTACCATGGACTGCTAAAAGGACAGACTGACCTGTATTGGGAGAAATAGGACCAGAGTACTCCATAGAGGCAGGAATGGAGAGACGTCGTCTTGCACACTTTGGACAATATGGCCAGGAGAGACCAGTCGCTGGGGAAGGACATTGTGCTGGGTAAGGTAGAGGATGCAGCAAGGGAGGGGAAGGCTCGTAGCGAGATGGAGGGACACCGAGGCTGCATTGATGAGCTCAGGCACAGGAACAATTGGGAGGATGGCACTGGACCGGGTGTGTTTTGTTCTGCAGTGCATAGGGTCACTGTGAGTCAGAGCCAACTCAATGACACTAGACAAAAAGACGGAGTGGCAACTGGAGGCAACTATAAACATGCTATTTTCATACTCTCTGCCTTTCTTTGACTGGGAAGTCCAGTTTTCGCCTTTGTGTATGAACTTTATTGAACGTCTTGCTGTCTCCAACCCTCATTGTTTGTGTAAATAGTGTTCAGTCTCCTAAGTCGTTAATTTGTACAAATCAACAATCCATGTATTTGGGTCTGTAACTCTTTTTCTCTACAGTGTTTTAAATTCTATACAGTTGGCTAAATTGGTGGTAATATAAGTGGAATTACCATAGGCCCCATGGGGATAATTTATAATGTCTTCAAACAAAATAATGACAGTACCATTATAGTGAACCAGAGACACATAAAACCATGAATCTATGGATGGGTCTTGCACTCACACTTAACTGTAACCCTCATCTAAGAGCAACTAGGTCTATGGCATGGCTCTGCCTGATATCCGCCCCCACAAGGGATCACAAAGGGAAGACGTGTGCTACCGCAAAGTGTGGTGAAGAAAGCAGGTGGTGAGGGGCTAGAAGCAGAAAAGTTATCATCTGGGGTTTGCCTTAAAACAAGTAGCCATGTAAGTGAGGTGTCAGCTAAGTTCACATGGTAAAAGTACACCAGCCTATGAGATCCAAGAATTGTCAATAATAACACGTAAGTCTGGAGGAAGTAACTGTATTAGAGATTAAATCCTGAACCCTTCATTTTCAGAAGTCCATGGATATTGGCTTGCTAACCTCAAGGAGAGCAGTTCAAAACCAGCAGTGATTCTGCTGGAGAAAGATGCGGCTTTCTATTCCCACAAAGAATTTTAGTCTTGGAAACTGATGGGGGGGGAGGGGCAGTTCTACCCTGTCCAATAAGATTTCCATGAGTCAGAACTGACTTGATGGCAGTGAGTTTGGTTCTGGTTTGTTATTGACAGAGAAGTTCCAAACTTATTCGCAGGGATTTCCCGCCCCCCCTCCTTACCACCCCTGTGAGGAGGAAGCCCTCTTCTCTTGACCAGAGGATGAGAAAGGTCTTGCTGTGTATTCGGATGACTGCGTTTCTGGTGAAGCCAAAATGTGACCCCTTGCCAGTGATCTTCCTCCTGATCCAGTGTACGGTCGTTCTGGCTTTTAGCGTTTACAGCTTTGTTTCTGATTGAGGATTTACTATTTCATTCTGTCATCTCCTTTGGGTTGTTTGTATTTTCCTTCGATCTTGCATGTTTTGGATAGGATACCCAGGATAGATAAATCTATGGAGACAACAATTGGATGAACACATTCATAGAGACATGAATGGCAGGGGATGGTGGCAGCAACTGGGGAGCTGACAATATGTACCAGGAAGAAGAGGTGTCCTAGAATTGACTGGTGCAGGCTACACAACCTTTATGAATGGGATTAAACTCCGACATGTATGGTAAGTGAACTCCATGTGCGTGAAACTGTTAAAACTGAACAAAAATTTTTGATTCACCAGCCAATGCTTTTACCTCTATGGCTTGCTTTTTGCCAATTTAATTCCAGGGAAGTGGATCAGTGATCAGCAGAGTGAGATTGCAGGGCATTCCTGTTTGATTCGGACCAGGCATATAAGCTTTATTGCTGTCCAAGAACAGTGTTCCGTTGAGCTAGATGACAATTTGTAGCCTACCCTATTTGCATTGACTCTCCCCATCTTCTGACTGTATTCCCACCGTCGCTAATTCTGAGTTTAAGCATGGCCACATCAGCAAGAGGGGGTGAAGGAAAAGACCTAGAAACGATGTTTTTAAACACATCTGTATCGCAACTAAAAGCACACTCCTCGATAGCACCTCTCCCTCGGGACAAACGTCCCTATACAAATACATCATTGGAAAGGTCCTATGTTTTGGGGAGTCACGACCTTCTCAGAGAGGTAAAAGCTGGCTGAAAGCGGTTTACCTGTGTTTCCAGTGAAAACAAAACCATTAGCAGGGCCCCCACAGGTTGCCCCGAGAGAAAGGAGGCTGCATCCTGACCCGATAGGTTATTTGATTTACTTGGCTGGAGCTCACTGGAAAATTGTTCGACTCCTGGCTTCACAGTGCTTGTGTGGATGTGTTTTCGTGTCCTTGGATGTAATTCCTGTCAGTCAGGCACTTTCCTGGAGCACTGAAATGTACAGATTACACACATCAAAGGCAGGCTGCAACCACTGTAGCTGAAATTTACACAAATCTGTGCAGCTAGTAACTGGATAAACAATGAGACTAATGACCTTGTTCTGCATTAATCTCCATATGGCTCGGTTGGTAGTACTCTTGCCTTTAGGCAAGAAGGTTGTGGCTTTGGCTGCAAGCCTCAAACCAGGGATTAGGCACTTGCCCAATGCTGACAGAGCCCAGGGCCCTTCTCCTGCAGTCCCCAGAGCTCGAGAACAGTCGAATCTCACAGAAGCTGCCCGTCATAGAAGGTTGTCTTTACAACCTCGCTTGCCACATCGAGTGAGAAAACCGATTAATAAAAATAAGCCTATCCCTTAGCCATGCCTCCTCCTTTGGAAAACTTATTTTCTGCAGTGTAGGGTCCAAGGTTTTCCTTGAGGATTTTCCAGGCCTCCCCATTGTACCCACAAAACAAGGGACAACCCAGAGAGTCTTGGCTCGCGTTCTTGTGTTGACCAAGAATACGTTTCAAAATGGCCACATTTCTAAAGAAGAGTTCAAGGGAAGAATGAAAATGACCAGTGTCTGCTTCAAAGCAGGGAGAGTTGAGGCAAGCTGTATCTTTATAAGAAGGAGGACTTTAAAGCACTTCCTAGTGCTTTCAGTGTTCCCTCTTTGCGACATGCTCCCCCCTCCCCCCCCCCACACACATGCACAATGCTACAGTGCCCATCCAACACTCCTCACCAAACTTGTAGCAACAAGACTTGGGGCATCTCGGGAGGAAGTGCACACAGTTTATTGTCCTACGCAGTACTCGTGGACCGCTTGTGTCACTTCACTGCCAGCCATGGTTCTCACGTTCGCTGCACTGCAAACTTCAAGATGCTTCAAACCTGAGATAGGAAAATACATCTGTTCTAAAACAGATTCTGGTGGGATATACAGTCCCCCAAAATATCTCTTATGCACCTTTGTAATCTGTTCCCTGTTCTTACAGCAACCGTTTTCCCTTGTCTTTTAAGTGGACGAGAGTAAGGGAAAAATTTTTTTACAGCTACGGTTCCAGTTCATACCTGCACCGGTTTATTCCAAACAAAGCATGTTGAAGCATGTCTCTGTGATCAGTGGGTGGCTACAGGTGAGCTCTCCCAGGATTACACTTGTCTTGGGCTCAGTAAGGTGCCTTCCAGCAAATGGTCCAAGGGAAACAACGGCTTCCAAGAGGGTCTGCTGGGGCGGTTGGATTCAAGGCTGAGGGATCCCCTTGGACAGCCGTGGTGACTGTTTTTGGAATTGCAAAGGGGTGGTGTGGTTAGCTTTTCTTGAGAGAAGCAGGATGGTCAAAGGGTTTACTAGGAAGAAGTTTTAAGAAAACTGACAATTGGATTGGTGTGAATAGAACCAGGTAAATTGCACGGAGGGTCTTGTTCATGTTTTTCCCGTCATGACCAACAAAGCATTCGTCAAAGAGAGTAAGGGCTGCTGTTCCAGGAGAATTGCACTGGGAATGCTACCTCCATTCGTCCTACAGCCCTGATCTTGTCCCTTCAAGCTTCTTTCTTGTTTCTAAAATTCAACAGGCATTTTAAGGGGGCATCCTTTGAGTTTCTCAAGGACACCCAAACTCCCATTGGGATGTGGTATCACTGGGATAGCACAGGCTTCCCTGGAGAAGGGATAGAGAGATGAAAACAGCCCTCAGAAGTACACAGACCGAGCTGGAGAACATGCTGAGTGACGATAGCTTCCCACAGATACTGCTCTTTAATAAGGGTTTCTGTGACTTTGTACCCTGTACAAAGGACAGACCATCACACTGCTCTCACTTTTCACACATACTCTTATTGGCCTCACACACACATCAGTATTTCAGACAGTCACCTTTCTATATCCAGGAACTCGTTAAGAGCCCATCAGAAGCAGAGTTAAGGCATCCCTTCTTTCACCATGAGATCTTTTTTCCCGACATCACTCACTCACTCACTCACTCACTCACTCACTCACTCACTAACAGGAGTGATGTTAGCAACCTTCATTACATAGTCCTTGGATGTGTGACGATGGACACAGCAGTGGGCACTGGATGGGGAAACCATCCCCATTTGCTCTTTTGTTAAGGGTTTCTGGTGCCAGAGGAGCGCCCCAGATCCCTTAGAGTTTGGCAGTTTGCAAACAACCCAAAGTCTGGGGATTCTAGAGGCCTCCATCCACCCAGAGGCACCACTGGGGAACAGCACAGTGATCTGAATCTCACACAGAAAGTGATGGATCACAGTTCCATGCTGGCCCTGACCATGTCACCATGAGTAGATTCTAATTGGAAGGCAACTGGTGGGTATCTTTCTTTCATTATCCTTTTTCCTCTGACTGATATTTTTTCCCTCCAAATTATTTCATTAGGACATAACCCAGACATCTTACCCTTCAATATTCAGTCACACTTGTTATACCTTCACTATCATGGTTTGCTCTTTTGATGAGGATCTTTTGTTTGCCTGGTTTTCGATTGTTTGCCTGGTTTAGGGACTAATCATACATATCTGTACACATATGCTCACATGCATCACCTCACTCCGTTTTTACAAGAATCTTGTCAAGTGGATAATTGCCATACCACCGTGGCATTGAGAAAATGGGTCTTGAGAGGTTAACTGGTTTATCTGAAGTCGCTGGTAACTTGGGAAAAAAGGGGAAAACTCACTAACCAGTTCCAAATTCCTGACGTGTGCATTATGCTACTTTAAAGCTATCTTTTTAGATTGGCTTCTTCAAAAGCAAGAGAGCACAATTTAAGGAGACTTTTCAATTGGAGACTTTGCCATTTTTCCACACAGAGATAGAAACGTTTGTGGCTGAAGTACCCTCGTGGTACAGTAGGTGTTCCAGTTGGACTGCTAGCCACCACAAGGTCAGGAGTTTGAGACCACCAGCAGCTCTGCCAGTGAAAGATGAGGCTTTCTAATTCTGTACAGAGTTACAGTCCTGCAAGCCCACAGGGCCCGTTCTTCTCTGTCCTGTAAGGTGGCTGTGAGTCGTGGTTAAGCAGATGTCAGTGAGTTTTTTTGGTTTGGGCTATTGGAAGCGATTGTCACAATCTGTAACAGGTAAGAGGCTTTCCAATTCTGAAAGGAGTTGTTTACACAGTGAGTGTCTGGGTACACAACCACCACCACCAATATTGGTTTTTTTTCAGAATCGAATATCTAGGGCAGCCCCACACGATCTGTTCTACCATTGTGGGGCCTGGAAGGCACTGTGCACACCCAAGACACTCGCACACCTGGGACAAGTGCACACGTGTGGCGTCGGCCCACTCTCCTCAATTGTGGCTGCAGAAGAGAGCGGGAAGCATGCAGCAGTAAGACAATACTTATTTATGGCTGGAGAAATTCGGCTTCACATAACGGTAATTATGAACAAGCTATTTTCCCTAATAAAATTACTGCAAAACAAAATCTGGAGAAACCGTTTCCCTCTGTTCAGTTCATTTTGTTCCATGTGCTCAAGGGTGGTTGTGGTGAATGCGAGCAAGGAGAGAGAGAGCTGAGGGAGGGAGCGAGAACCACAGCGAGAAGGCCTCTGAGGAGGGTTGGTTTTGCTTTAGGAACTGGAATGTGTCCAGGCTTGATTTTTATTTTCAATTCACATTTCAGATCCAGGCTCCCCAAACTCTTTTTGATCTTTCTCCCTGTCTCCTTACCCGGAAGAGAACCCTTGGCCTTCTCAGCTGGGAGCTGGGAGCACACGTGGAAAGACTGGCCCGGCTCCACATCCTTGCCAAATTTAGTCACACAAAGGGGCCTGCAAGGGAAAAAAGAAAGGATGAAAGAGGCAGCCGCCGAGACTTCAAAGGCCGCGCCGCCGCGCCGGCCCCGCGCAGGCGCCGCCCTCCGCCTATATAAGGCGCGACTCGGCGCGGGCAGTGGGTCCGCGCCGCTGGCCTGGTGGGCGCTCCCAGCCCTTGGGGGACTTTGAAGGATCCAGCGTAGGGGAAGCCCCGGCCATGGAAGTAGGGGGTGTAGCTGCTGTCCTCCAGAGGTCGGCCCCTCGCCACGTTAAATCTCTGGAGAAAGTTTTCAGAAAGGAGAGAGAATTTCACGTCGTCAGCACCTCTAGGCCAGGCGTCTGGTGACCCGCGAATGCATTCCAGCTACCCCCTCTGTGCCAGTCTTTGCTGGGCAGCACCCTTAGGGTCTCGTCGCCCGGTCCTGGGCGCTGTCTGTCACCACCGCGGGCACAGTCCCCGCGGCTCAGGTTCCCGCTTGGGGGCAAGTGGTTCTTCCCGTCGCGAATCCGCGCCACGAGGGCGCGGGGCTAGGCTCTTTCCAAATAGTTGCTCTGCGCCTTCTCCCAGCCCCGTGGGCTCTCCTCCCCGCCCCGGCCACCTGGGCGGTTCGACAAAGCTCCCCATCCCCCAGTCGAGTAAGATGCAGTCAAGGAAGGGGGGGGGGAGGTCCCGCCCCCTCGAGGATCGGGTCTCTAGCCCCGCGGCAGAGAGGCTTGGGCGCCGAGTTCCATCACGGCACCCGCGCTAAGGAAGCTGCGGGGGTGGGGGAGGGTGGACGCGGGGGTGTGGTGGGGGGAGGCGAGTGTGACGCGCTCAGCACACGGACCCCGCTCCTTCCAGCCGCGCGCAGCTGTACCCAGCGACGGGCGCCGACGGGCGCCAGCCTTGCTGAAGCCCGGCGGTCTCAGGCGGCCGGATTTGGGAACGGCATTTTCACGGTCCCACGAGTTCTCTGTTACCCCCAGCGGGGTGAGGGTTTGCGTTTGTTTGTCTTTGAAGGAGACAAGTGGCGGAAGCGCCCTTGGGACACAAACTGCCGTTTCCCTCGCCCCTCCCCGCCCTTTTCTCCCTTCTGGGGAAATCCCGCTAATCTGAAGAAGTCCCCAGCTTCAGTGTCCCGTCATGCGTGGGGCTAAGGAACAGAGGGTGTCTGCGGTCCGCCTATGGCATCGCATTCGTTCTTCTAGTCTGTCTCCTTCGCCCGTCTCTCTGAGCATCCTCTTCCCTGGAACCCGCCACCTCCTTCCCTCAGGATCCCACCAAAGTCGTGTCTGGGAGACTGGGAGAGATTCCAGCCCACACAAAGGGGATGACCCGGAGCCTGGGAAGGGGGTTAGGACCGAGGGGGCGGAGAGTACTCTGAAGGACCCGGCGCTTTTCTCTGGTCCCTGTAATTAAGGACTCACTTGAGTGAGTCCTTAGCGGACTCCACCGATTTGGCAGCAAAATCGCTGGGGTGGGGGGTGGGGGTCTTTTGGTGTGGGTCATTATCCTGGTTCCCTGGGCCTTGGGGCAGGGATAGGGTGGGGGCGGCTGGTTCCTGGTTCCTCTGTGAGCTGCGTGGCCTGTCTCCGCTCCCCCATTTCTCTTCCCCGGGCCCCCTCCCACCCCGCGCAGCGCCCGCGAAGACGCCCAGTACTGAAGGCAGTGTTGATATAAAACAAATCGCTGTTCACTCCCAAACTAAACCCACACAAACCAACCAAAGCCACCAGGAGGGGAAAAACCAACAGCAAATCCAGCCAGCCCCTAGCAATTGTTTCACGGTCGGAATTAAATCCAAACGCCCCCAGAAACCCACATCCTGGAGGAGTGAACCTGCAACAGCCACCCCCTAGTCGTTCGCTCTAGTTCACCGGCACAACCTGCCTGGACACCCGAAGGGGGGACGGGGGCGGTGTTTATCCCGCGCCGCACCCACCACACCCCTGACCTGAGGATCCCACTGGAGGCTGCAGATGCTAATATCAGCCCCCGCGCGAATTAGAAGAGGCCTCCCAGTGGCAGAAGTGCCTTAGGCAAGGACTACACCAAACCTGTAGGGAGAGGGAACATTTTCCTGCATTGCCTGGCCCCTCCTTCGCCCCCCTCTACCATTCCCCACCCACCCAACCACCCACACGTTTTTACCCCCAAAGAAATAGACTTCGGGTAGAAATGTCAACTCGCTCCCAGACCTAGTTTTAACCTTTTGGGGTCTGTGGTGCCCAGTGAAGAATATTTTTAAAGTGTAACCCATCAGAAGGTTTGCAGCAATGCTCAGTCAGCCATAGGCACGCGAGCGCCCAGGAGAGGACCTACAGTCACCCAAATAAGCCTGGCGTGGGGTGATTTCGTTAGAAACAATGTTTCCAGAGGAGGTTGTTACAGCAAATGACTAGAGGCAGCTACCAACTCCCGATCTCACTGGTAAACAATTCCCACTAGCTGTTGTTCCAAAGTCTTTGCTTCTTCAGTTTCTAATCACCAGGACACCTGGAGCTGAGCTCCAAATGGCTCTGGGAGTCCAGACAATTAACAGGAAGGAGAGAATGGGATTCGAATTAGCTGCTGACACTTAAACAGGGGGGTGGGATATAGGAGTCTCTCTCAATCTTTCCTAGGCTTCCAGAAAATACCTTTGGTCCATTCTGTGTGCTCGCCCAGGCCCATCCCACCTCCCCGTAGACTGTTCGTGAAAAGGAACTTGCCTCAGGCTGATTTGGTCACAATGTTATTTTCCAGCTCTTTCCCTACCAGTTAATCGATAAACTTGTGGGAGGGCTTGAGACCTTGTTCCCATCTTTCTTTCAGAACAGGGGGTGGGTATCTATTTCTGACATAGCCACTTGTGCCCCTCTCTAGACTCACACTCATAACTTTAAGGGCAGTTGCGTATCGCCATCCTCCAAAAGAACAAAAGGGGTTTCTTTCCCACCTTTCAAACAAACAGGAACATTCTTTTTCTCCAACGCGCAGCACTGTCAGCTATTTAAAAAAGGTGGAGGTGGTATTTTAGTCTTCTTGGCTTTCATGACTAACCCCTTTATTTTACTCTAATACCCCAGATAGAATTTACATGCTCTATGGGACCAACTGAACTTAAAAAAAAAAAAGTGTTTTCGTAGTAAAACCCCACTCCCACCTCCATGAAGTAGTTACCAGTGAGTGAAGTGTTAAGTACTCCTTTAGCGTACTGCCTACCATGTCCAGCAGCTTGCAATGCCCCTTAGGAAAAGAGGAGGGGAGATTGGCCATTTCCATGTAACAGACCTAAGGTCTCATTCCTGCAGTGTGTTCCTCATTTTCAATTCAAGGAAGATGGAGAAACATTTCTCCCTATGCCCTGTTTACTGTTCTGAGGTTTTACAGATGGCTACTGTGTTGGCTATAATAATTCTGCCTGGATTTTTAACTGGGGTTTTAGAGCCAACAGACAAAATATAACCTGTTTTCAAACTTCAGCTTCGCTCTTCCCTGAAACTTTCACAAAACATCTCCTCAAAAGTCCTGTCCTAATACAAAATGCACCAAAGCCAGGGCGGAGTCGCCCGTTTCTTGATGCTGGCTTAGGATTTGAATCTTTAAGCAGTGCCATCCAAGGTGTGAGAGGCTGCCCCCACCCTCTCTTCTACATTAGCTCCCCTGGGTCCTTTTGCGTTTCCTCTGACCGCCCCCCCTCTCCGCCTCCGCCCACACCCCTCGGGGGGGCGACATTTCATTCCATTGAGAGGTTCACCTACACACACAGAGACCTGTATCTTCGAAAACCCAGCACCTATCTAGCGTAACTCCGAATTTCCCGTGGCGAGGACTTAATGAAAGAGATAGTTTTAAAAACGATCATTTAAGAAAAAACGATCATTAAGAACCAATCTTCGGTTCCCTCTTTCTCGTGTTTATTTTTCTCGGTAAGCCTGAAGATTTTGTTGTTGCGGGCGTTCCCTCCCTTGCCTCCAAATAGCGTATATGTGATAAACCACAAGTCTCCTTTCCCCGTCCTTTTTGCTTCCGTGCCCCCTTATTAGTTCAGCAATGTCTGCTATTTTTTCC
The DNA here is from genome assembly GCA_004026705.1 of Nesogale talazaci. Lineage (NCBI taxonomy): Eukaryota > Metazoa > Chordata > Mammalia > Afrosoricida > Tenrecidae > Nesogale > Nesogale talazaci. Next base: position 34,879 of record PVJH01018883.1, read on the forward strand.
CCTTTTCCTTTTCTCGGACCCAGATTCCCCCTCATCCCCCCTGTCAGAGCATCTATCAATGTGGTGTCGATCACAGCGGCGGCGGCTTCTCTTTCATCTTCCTCCCTCTGCCAGAGAGCGGGAGGGAGTGAGGAAGGCGGAAAGGAGGCGGGGGTAGAAATTGGCAGAGGAAGAGGAGTTGGTGGGGGCGGGGGGGGGGGGCGAGGGAAGAGATACTTAGATGATGAAGTTAAGCCACTCGGGTGGAGTTTGTCAATTTCATGCCCACAAAGCGAGTCTCTAAGTGGGTTACAAGCAGCACCCTATTCTTCCTTTCCTAGTTGCCTGATCCATCCACACACTCTCACACACACACACACACACACACCCCAAAACTAGGACTCGTCCTACAGGCTCTGGAAAGAGGAGGGGGGGAGCCTCAATCACCACCTCCTTCTCGCACCTCCCTCCTCCACCCCACTTCGGAGAGGGCAGCCAAGAAGAGCTGGAGGCGGGGGAGGGGAGGGGGAGGAGAAGCGACGCATGTGGGTAGCTTTTCAGCGCCGACGAGGCGCGGGAGGAGGAGAAGCGGTGGGGAGGCGCAGCCGCTCACCTGCGGGGCAGGGCGCGGAGGAGCCACCGGGTCAGAGAGATCTGGGGCCCAGGAGCCGGGACGCGGCCGGAGCCCCGCACGCTCGGGGGTCCCCTCTGCCCAACCGACCCGAGGGGCGCAGTTATTTGCTTTGACAGAGTGGGCCCTGCGGAGGCGTGGAGAGCGGCAAGAAAGCCAGCGAGAGCCAGGCTGCGAAACTCGAGCCGGGAACAAAGAGGAATCGGGGTGTGTGTGTGTCTGTGTGTGTCTGTGTGTGCGCGCGCGCGCGCGTGCAAGTGTGTTTGGAGGCTAGAAGCCCCGGCAGAAGCTTTGGGGACCGAGGCCCCTGCTGTGACTCCTCGAGACCCCGCCGCGCTCTCCACCGCCGCGCCCCAGTGTTCGCCGGCACAAACTTTATTCTTGGCAAACTTCTTTCTCTTCCCCTCCTACTCCGCCCCCCCCTCCGACTTTCTCCTCCTCCTCCTCCTCCTCCAGTAGATTAAATGCGCCTCGAGGAGGAAAACCGAAGCGAAAGGGAAGGAAATAAGAAGCTCTAAAACGGACACCTCCAAGCCGAGTCGCCCTTTTCTTTAAGCCCTCCAGGACGTGGACATTGCTTTATCGTCTGGTTCTCCTTGCGCCTCCCCGCCGGGACCGACGGAGGCTTTTTGTCTTAACTCCCTTCTCCGCTCTCGCAAAACCAACTCCCAAGTGGGCATCTCGGCAAGGCTCGGTGGAGGTTGGCGCCGTGACGCGCAGTCGGTCCTGCCCTGTACTTGGACGAGTCGACCCTCCGGCAGAACCAGCGTGCTTCGCGCACAGACCGCGGCGACGCGGGGGGCGTGCGGTGGCCGAGGTCCGGGCGACGAGCCCCACGCGCGCCGCGCAAACGCCCCCAGAGGCGCCGATCGCGGCCGCCCTCTGAGCCCGCAGCCCTCGGGCCTCCAACCGGGCGCCGGCGTGGGTCTCTGCCGAGCGGGCAGCCGCCGGGGCTCGAGCGCCGCCGCAGCTTCTCCGGCTGGCGGCCCCGCATCCGCTGGCCCCTCGTCTGCTCCTCCTTCCTCCCTCGCGCGCCCTTCCAGCTCCTTCCCTTCCCTCCCCCCTAGTCGTTGAGCCCCTCTCTTTTCGGCTGTCGCCGCGGGTGCTCCCCCAGCGGAGCGAAGATTGTCCAGTCGCCGGGATGCCCCAGCTCTCCGGGGGAGGCGGCGGCGGGGGGGACCCGGAACTCTGCGCCACGGACGAGATGATCCCCTTCAAAGACGAGGGTGACCCCCAGAAGGAAAAGATCTTCGCGGAGATCAGTCACCCCGAAGAGGAAGGGGACTTAGCGGACATCAAGTCCTCCCTGGTC